>MVGC01000219.1:0-37828 GCA_003589665.1 Aspergillus sclerotialis | reverse complement strand
GAACCCTTAACCCTGTAAGCCCATCCACCCCATTCCCCAACCAACCAAACTAACAATCCCTAGAATAGCAGGCTGGTCTCTCCCCTTCCTAGACATCCACTCCTTCATAACCGACCAAACCCCTACCAGCCCCGCCCCAGCCTCCCTGCACCCAAGTAGCATCGCACTAGCTTACCAGCTCTCAAACCTCTACGGGCTTCTCTTCCTCCTAGGCGTCGCTGTCTGCTATACTACTTCCGAGCCCAAGGTTGTGAGGAACTACCTTGTCTGTCTGGCAATTGCGGATGTCGGTCATATCTATTATGTCTACAAAGCATTGGGATGGGATGCGTTTGCTGATGTGGGGAGTTGGAATGTTTTGACTTGGGGGAATGTCGGTATTACGGGGTTTTTGTTTTTGAATCGCGTTGCTTATTTCCTTGGGATTTTTGGGAAAGAGGTTGTCAGAAGGGAGGTGAAGAGGGATTGAGGGGGTTTGGTATTTAGCTGTACATACATATGGATATAGGACTGTTTTGGGTTTGCTTGGGATTGGCACGAACATGTTTGGATCCAGATGATGGGTTTATTCCATTGGCTTGGAAGATATCAAATCTGTATGAGAAACAGACATAGTAGTATAGAAGATGCAGTACATTTCAAATGACACGCTAATATGCTCAAGACGAAGGGTGAGTCTTGATAATTTCATGCAAAATGGATGCATAAACCGCCGTAAATGCACCGATCTGAACAAGCCATACTATGAAATCAATATCGCCCATCAAACAATCAAGCCTGGTTAATAAAAGGCGTCCATAAACCAACAGATAATAAAACAGCAACACTAACGCCATCCAAGCTTACCGAGTCCCAGAAACCAAAAACACCTTGTCCAAAACGCCGGGCCCCAGCTGCTTAGCTTCGTTAATATGCGGATAAAGAAAAGGGAGACCAGGCATAGCCTCGAATTGCTGTCGATATGCGAGATAATTCTGGAATGGATTCATCAGGTAGAGAGTATTTGGTGGAAGGACGGGGTTGGGCGTCACCAAGCCAACACCGTCGGGGATACTGCGTACTGCTGAGGTGGTGGTACCGTATTTTTGAAGACCGGCCATGATCGCCATTGCGGAGTGGTAGTTTCGGAGGGTGAGGAGAATCTGTTGGTTTATTGGTTAGTGGATTAGACCTTTCGAGATGAAATGAAGGGACAGCTCACTTGCACGCAGTCTTGGATAAATTTTATCCAATCTGATAGAGCTGAGCAGCATTCCCACACAGAAAGAGTTAACGTATGTAATCGGGCAAGGTATTCTTGAGCTATCCCATCGTCTGCTATGAAGTTTTGTGGCGATAAGCTGGCAAAAGCCTTCTCATCAGAAGTGGTTAATGTGCGCGCAAAGTCGTCTGGACCGGTCGCATCAAATAGGTCTTTAATAAATGAGATATTAGTGTCGAATGGTCGGTGCCAGTCCATCCGTGGACTATGCACATATTTTCGTCGAAATCGGATCGCTAACACACAGAGCACTTTAAGGATTCCAACTAGATTCGTCTGGTATTCAAGAAACAAGCGTTGGATTGGACCGGCAATAAATTCAAAGGCTGGCTTTGAATTGATAGGTATGTGATAATTTTCTCCTGGGAGGAGGGTGAGTAGACACTCAGCTAGGGCTCGATGAGCGAAAGGACTCCGGGTTCGAAGGGCCTGTAGAAGTCAATTCAGCTGCTCATCGTTGGTTTTGAATTTAGCTAACCTTTTCAACTTCTATGTATATCTGAACCTCATCCGGGAACCCATTCAAATGATTCAAGAGATGAATGTAAAGGTTCGTATGCTGCTGTAGAAACCATTCAACGGGAACAACCCGATACCCCAAAGAATAACGTACCCACTCCTCGAACGGAACACGGGAGAACTGGAGATGGCTCTCCGCATCGATCGCCGCAGCAATCGCTTTAGGGTCCATTTTGTGGGCGTTTGGTGGCGGGAACCAAGTCCACGGGATATATGAAAGATTGCCCATTCTCGACCTTCGAATAATCTCCTCAACCTTTTGATTATGAGACAACTCTGCAATAAATGCCGCCTCTCGCGGAGTAGCTAGTTCTAGGGCGAAAGTATCTACCATACCTGCATTGCGCTGCTGCAGGACGCACCGCGGCATATTCTCGTTGCTAAAGAGGTTATATCGGATTACCCGCTGGAGAGATTGGACGTCGTACGCCATGAGAACTGTCTTTGCTTCATCTTCCCAATATCGATACGGTGGCATAAATGGTGGCAGTTCGGCGCTTGCCTGGAATAACGATGTATAGGCTTCGTTTGGTACATAGGGTGCCCCGGACGATCCTCCTAGGCCGTATTCTGGCGACTGTGACATATCACTAGTACCCCGCATGGAATAGGCAGGACCCATTGGCGACAATGAATCGGGCGATGGTGCGATGGGAGTAAAAGGGTTAGTTGATTGCATATTATAGTCGCAACAAGGTCAACAATGAGGAAAACGCCAGGAGAATCACAGGCTTCAGCTTTGCCAAGGGAGCCAGATACGCAAGCAGCGTCAACGCAAGGACTAGAACAGAGGAGCAATTTGAAAATGAAGAAGATGCAATTGACTATGATATCAGAAAAACACACAGCAGCATTAATAAAGCTTGAAAACTGCGTGGGTGACACAAAGATCGTACATTACGGGAATTTTTGTTTTGGAATCAACTTGCAGGAAGAATCCCTTCAACCGTCGCCACACTAGACTAATCGGTCATTCCTTTAGCACAGGATAGAATGATAGGAAGTGGCGCATCCGGAATAACGATCTTGTGAGTCGTCCCAGGACCCAAACCACTGGGTTTCCAGCAGCAAGGGTAGGTGCGGAATTTAGAGCAATAGCACCGGCTGGCTGTATCGAAGTGGGCCGGTAATCCTCGAATAACGACCCTAATCCTTGCCTCGCCTCCGCGTCTTTATACTCTGTTGGGCTGGAGCTTCATGGCACTGCCCACATGGTTTTAGCAGTTCAGTTGATAATCGCCATCGTCAATCCACTGGCCATAGGTTAGAGAAGCGGTCAACATTTTCAAAGGCGATCCACACAAAGAAGGCCATTAGGTATTCGCCCTTACTGGAGAATAACCATCAGCCCTAGCTGTAGCGGTGTGGTACGGAGCAACGGAGGACACCGCGATGGGTGATGATCCTAAGCCAAAAAGCTTTCTTTCATCTTGAACCGTTTAAGGATGATCTTATCCATAGTCTCATTCTTTCACCATTCCCCAGAGCTGGATGGCCAGAAGTCCAATTCGAGCAAATCGTTGTGACGCCACATTCTCAGCTCCCTATGTCAGGATACGGGGAACCGACTCCTTGGTTTATTGTCGATGGAGCATTTCAATATTTGCTGGATCCACATCGCAGATCCTAAGACTTGTCAAAGACCGAGTCGATCCGGGATCTCCGCTCTTCCAGTTCTTTCTACTCCAGTTTCTTTTCTAGCTGCGCCCCTGCCCTGCTTTTTCAGATTATCTCTAGGAGCTGGAATACCCACCAGTGAATCCAAGGGTCCCACAACTAGGACGCATACTGGCTCTTCTCACAGGGTATGGGCCATATACTGTACTTAATACTGTACTGTGGCTTGTTAGTAGCCACCCACTAGGCATATCCATTCATTGCCAATGAAACAGCCAGGGATAGCCAATAGCAGCATCCCGGGATTTTTGGCCATACCATTAGTCGATCCCACAAGAGCTCCCTGATCGGAATGCAATCTTGAAATGCATTGGTGACAGGTCCAAATCACATATTTGTGGCGCAGGGGCGGAAAAAGAGAAAAAGCAAAATGAACGGCCCGCTCGAGACTTTCGTCACGCCAGGGCTGTTTTTTCTTCTCCCTTCTCCAGACTCTCCTACATTCTCAAATAGAACGGTACCGCGACCCTGGTTAGTCCAGCTTGGAAATGGGTGGAGCTTAACCGGGACGATCCTGGCTCATTTTATACCCTACCCGACAGTCTTACCATGGTCGCCGTTCTAGATAAATGGAAATAAACTTGGCAGTGTACTTCGTATTGTAGCTTGCAATGAAGATCCTTCCAAGAGGAAGAGAAAGAGGAAGAAGAAGAAGGGGAAGTGGCGTGTTCCGCGGGGATTATCTGTTTGTTTGCTTGTCTCGATTGGCGTCTTAAGATTTTGACTTGCGGCCCTAAACTATTTCGATGGCAATTCTTGTTATCCTGGGGGCTTAATGCCCGATTCTAGTTGGATCCAGTCTCTGCCCAATAGGTTATTGTTCCTGATCGGAGATCGCATTATTGGCGCACTGGTATGTCATACCCACAGAGTACCCAGTCCATTGTGTTCTCTCAGAAATTGGTATTTCTCTGTGCAAATATCGTGAAGCTGAGATCAACATGCGCAGGCACTGCAGCCGAGTGGCGAGTTGTTTTGCTATTGGTTGAATTCCATACTGTAAAGCAATGTATTTATCTGACTGCCTCCTCAGTTGGCCAAATGCATCCACTACCGCTTGCATTTCGGCGAAGGCCGAGTGAATCGTAGAGTTCGAGGGCGTCGATGTCCGTAGGGAGTTTACACTACTTGAATATGGAGGTGAACGAGCAGCTGTGCATGTCGGCACCGTAAGCGGGAAAGCTCGACTCCAAATTCTACAGGATGGGCTGGGCAATGTTACGAGATGAGATGGTTAAGGCAAAACAAATAAGTAATTCAACGCGCTCAAAACACAAGGTATCATATCAATATCGGACACTCGTTCCTGGTTGCTTTATGGTTGAATTCTACGGGAACAATTAGATAGACCAAACCTTGAGATGCCCGGGTTGCTCATCAGATCATCTCAGCCGCCATTATACAGGCCCACAAAGCAAGACAAGACGCCATCTCCCTAACTTTTTCGTAGCTTGTAATCTCCCTACACTTACCCTAGCACATTTACTGGCTCTGGGCAAGAGCATAGGCACGACGGCGATCACGCTCCTCAGCAATGGAGAGCTGTGGTATTGCAGTTAGCTACCTGGTTTCTTCGGAGAGATGAAGATGAAACATACCTTGACACCCTTGCCCTTGGGAAGAGAGACCCAAGGCTTCTCCTGGCCAATGATGAAGACGTTGGATTCACGGGTGGCGAAGGAGTTGTCAACAGCGTCCTTGATGTGGACAATGTTGAAACCTCCGTCGTGGCGCTCACGGTGGGTGATGACACCAACACGACCCATGTTACGACCACCAGTGACCATGACAACAACACCGGTATCGAAACGGACGTAGTCAGTGATCTTGCCAGTGGCAAGGTCAATCTTCACGGTGTCGTTGACCTTGATAGCCGGGTCGGGGTAGCGGATGCTGTATTGCAAACTCCATTAGCACAAATTGTTCCATTCTTCATGGGCTTACTGTTTCCAGCAAAAGGGAGATTTCAAGTTCTTATCCTCCGCCGATCAACCAAAGCTTGGTCCAACGACTGAATGACACGGAACTTGTGGAGAGTAGGCACTCACGTTCTCGCATCGTGCGTAACCAAGAATGGGATCCCGCCCTTGCCGAGCTGCACACGCTTGACCTTGCCGAGCTTGTATTCTGCCTCCTCAGCCTGAATGCGGTGGACGGTGAAACGGCCCTTGGTGTCGTAGATCAGGCGGAAGTTCTCGCCAGTCTTCTCGATGGTGACGACGTCCATGAAGCCGGCAGGGTAATTGGTGTCGGTGCGGACCTTGCCGTCGACCTTGATCAGGCGCTGCATCATGATCGCCTTGGTCTCACGGCCGTTAAGGGCATACTTCAAACTGGAGACCAGAAAGTCAGTGAATCGTTCCCAGCACTCCTCAAATCGTTCTCGAATTGGCTTGTTCGTACCGGTTACGGATGAAGACGATCAGAGGAAGGCAGTCCCTGAGCTTGTGAGGACCGGGAGATGCCTTGGGAGCGTAGGCTCCGGACATCTTGTCCAGGAGCCAGTGAGAGGGAGCGCTCAAGCGCTTTTGGTGCTTCTTACTGTAAAATCATAGTCAGCACCATTGCCTCCAGAAAATCCTGTAATGGAAGCAAAACAAGCTGCCTGGTATCAAACCAATTGTTGGGCAGATTGTCATAACTTAAGGAAATAAAATCAAACATGTATAAACTTACATCCCGCGAGGCATCTTGAATACTTGGTCGACTTGAACCCGGTGGAAGTTGTCGAAGAGCCGCGATTGAGAAGATTAAGTGGAAGGCGGATAACGAATTTCGCTTAGGCGGTGGTGTGGGATAAGCCCTATCCACTAGTCCCGTTTGGGATTCATCACTCACGTGTCATTATCGCTTATGTAATATAGTGTATATCGGATTTTTATTTTCCAGATGTAGATCTAACTAAACACCAAATGGTATTTAAAGCCAGCATAAATTTGAATATCCACCTGCTCTATCTTTTAGATATAACCCTTAATAACTGCAACTTCTGCGTTGAGGATCGATGATCCCGCAGCACCGATGACTGTATTGTGCGAGAGCGCAGCAAATCTAAGGTCGAAGTAACCGCCTTGCAATCCCTCGCGTACACGTCCTACACTGACTGTATATCCATTGGAAAGGTTGCGGTCAAGTCTTGGTTGTGGCCTATCGGGCTCATCAAACACTTTTATCGCTTCCTCGGGCGCAGAAGGGCATCCCAACTTCTGGGCCTCGGACTTATATTCCCTCATCGCCTGGACAACTTGCTCTGCACTGGGACCAGGGCGATTCTTAAAACGCAATGAAACAAATGCCATGTGTCCATCCGTAACTCCGACGCGGGTGCAAGTTGCTCCAATTCTGAGGTCGGACTGCTCGACAAATGAGGTACCGTCGGCGTTCACCGACCCTAAGATTTTCTGAGCCTCGTTCTCCAGTTTATCCTCTTCGCCATTGATGAAGGGAATAACGTTATCCAAAATGTCCATGCTGGGCACACCGGGATAACCAGCTCCCGACACAGCCTGCTCAGTAAAGACTTCCACCTCCTCAACAGGGCCAAACTTGGCCTGGAGGGCAGCAAACGGGATAACGACACCGATAACGGCGCAGTTAGAATTGCAGACTAAAAATCCCTTTTTGAGGCCGAAATGTTTTCTTTGGTGAGGGATCAGATCCAGGTGATGAGGGTTCACAGTTGGAACCACCAGGGGAACTATGGGATCTTTGCGGTAGTTCTTGGCGTTCGAAAAGACTGGTATTTCAGCCTTTATGAATTCAAGCTCTGACCAGTCGTTAGCGGTGGCTCTTTGACTTCCTTCTCAGGTTGCGCTTAACATACCAGTTTCTCCGGCAACATCGCTATTCAACCCGGAGAAGACGAGGTCACAGTCCTTGAAGTTTTCGGCCTTGCAATTACGCAGGACAAGGTTGCTAAGTTTCTCCGACATAGGCATAGCCTGCTTCCATTTCACGGCATCTTTGTAGGCCTTTCCAGCAGAACGGTCCGAGGCGCCGACAGCGTGGAGTTCCAAGAAAGGATGTTCAGCAAGCAGAAGGATAAATCTCTGGCCGACGGAGCCCGTCGCACCAAGGACACCTGTATCCGTAAGTATATGACCGGCTAATATGCCGCCAGCACAAGCACATACCGCACTTCTTCTTGGGGTATGAAGCCACCATATCTGCTCGGAATATGAACGGTCAACTGCGCCAAACAAGTCAATTAGCTTCCTTATTCTAGGACCTGTAAGAAAGGGTTGCTTTGCAGGACAAATGACATAAAACATGTTGTCGGAATCGAAAATAATCCATTCAGTAGCCCCGCAGAAATTTGAGTGGGATCATCTCGAACGATTTGGAGAGGGACCGTGATATTCAGAGTGAAATGCAAATAAGGGAAAGGGCTCTGTGCACAGGCACATACAGAACAGGCGTATACTTACCAGCTCAGCAATGTTATTGAGGGAGTCGGAGAGGAGAGAAACAGTGGCAATCAAAAAGAGTTGACTGACTGCGATATCGCTCCGCTCCGAATCACCCCGCCATTAGTCATCACTATCTATACAATTCAGCTCTCCGAATAACTTCAACTTTCAAATGAACTCCATTTCATTCATTTACACGTCTGTTTATGAGCCTAAGATATTCTATCAACATCTAAGCATCCAGCTCTATGTAGAAAATATTGCAAAGATATACGAATACGCATCCTGAAAGGATCTCCAGCCTTCAGAGTCAGGCATCACGTTCATAGTCGAAAATTTTACCTGGGTTCATCAACCAATTCGGGTCAAGGGAGCGTTTGATGCTACGCATCACGTCAATAGTGTCATGTCCAAGTTCTGTTTTTAAAGACCCCTTCTTGCCTAGGCCAACTCCATGTTCTCCCTGTTCCACGAGAGTCAGGTACCTGTGTGATGTCCAAAATACTTGGTGAGACTTACAGTGCAGGATCCCTCCATCTCAAGAGCACGATCAACCATGTCATACACGACTTTCTCAACCCGTTTCCTCTCAGCTGGGTCATGTCGGTTATACATGATGCTCGAGTGGAAGTTACCATCGCCGATATGGCCGAGAATACTGGCAAAGAGGCCAAGACCATCAAGTTCCTCTTTTGATTTTTCTGCTCCTGTTAGCAAGTAAAACAAGGCGTTTGGTAAGTGTGGGACTTACCGATAATATCAGGCAATCGAGAAATCGGTACGGCCACATCCGTCGACCATACCTCGGATCCTTCCTTCCGCAAAGCCATCATACTCCATAAAGATTGTTTTCGAGCAGACCACAAGTCGTGTGCCTGACGCTCATCATTGGCAAACTGGAATGTCTTCGCGTTGTTGCTTTTAGCAACGTCAGTGGTTAGGTTGATGCTGTCAACCACGCCGGCTGTGGTCCCAGAGAATTTGAAAAAGAGGGTCGGTAACTTGTCCCAGGACCGTCCGGTTCCTCCGGCGCGGTTTATGACATCCATCTGCACATCATCCAGGATTTCCATACACTGCACGGGGATTCCCTTTCGTATTACCTGCATGGCGGCCGATGCAGCGTCACGCATTGTCGGGAATGCAACCACGCCGACGCGGGTCTCTTGTGGAAGCGGAGCTAGTCTGAGTGTGGCCTCAGTGACAATACCAAGTGTTCCTTCCGATCCAACAAACATGCCAGTAAGGTTGTATCCCGCCGACGTCTTGCGAGGGCGTCTCCGAGTTTTTATGACGCGACCATCCGCCAGCACCACAGTCAAATTGATCACCCAATCCTTCATAGTCCCATAGCGCACAGCATTTGTCCCGCTGCAATTTGTGCCGACCATACCACCAATCATCGCGGACGGACCAGGGTCGACAGGGAAGAAGAGGCCGCTATCCTTAATTTTCTCGTTCAAATCCATCCATTGAATTGACGGCTGAACCACGACGTCCATGTCATCTTCATGCAATTCCAGAATCTCGCTCATGAGAGCGAAGTCAATGGTCATTCCACCATATGGGGCTGAGAAGTTGGCTTCCAGACTGGAGCCGCCTGAATAGGGGATCATAGGCATCTTGTACTTGTGGCAGACCTTGGCGATTTTCGAGACGTCTTCCGTACACTTCGGGTAAGAGATAGCAACTGGGAAGCGGTCCGTATTCAGCGACGACCACTCAGAAAATCCATGTCGGTGTAGTTCATCCTCGTCGGTGCTTACGGCGTCCTCGCCTAGGGTCGCTCGCAATTCAGCGATAGCCTTCAGGTAAATGTCAGCGATGCAATCGAACAATGTCAATGGCGTAGTTCCTTCTACCTTTTCAAAGTCAGCTGAGCTACCATATTGCGGTTCTCTGGGCTTTTGCAATGGAGATGGATTGTTGGAGACTGCATATGTGTAGCCGAGACCAGCAGTGAACACCGAAGCAAGAAGGACTTTGCCAGAACTCCAGAAGGGGGAGGAAGAATGCGAGGAGGATCCTGAGCTAGAAGACTCCGATCGATCTTGATTTCTCTTGCTACTGGTGCTGAAATTATACACCTGAGTGCAGGGACTGGGCAAGGAGATTCCGGGCTGGAGAATTCGGGGACGGCAAGGCGAAACGCGGGGGCGTGCGGGGATCCCCCGAAGAAGGCCAGAAGGCGGTCGCATAACTTCAACGAACAGAAGAGTTTATAAAGAGGGTATAACGGGTAGGAAAATTATCTATATTCAGGACATTGCAGAATATGAGAAATTCCAAGGCAGCAGATGTTCAGGAGAGCGAAAGAGCCGTCAATCTATTGACTGACTTTAGTTTAACCCCAAGGCTCGGAAATCGGCCGAGTAGAAGGACGAGGGGAAGGAACTGGAGCTCGGCTTCATTCCGCGGTTCTTTACTTTCTGGGTCCATGGATCTACTCTTTCCTATTATCTTGGGACTCATCTTCTGTCTTATGGTCTCAAATAATTATATATTATATATTTATTGCAGTTAAGATAGGAAATCATACAAGTAATTGCTATATCCTCCTTTCAAAGTATATATACCCAGGTTCCGTCCGTTGAGGGGGCAACCAGCCGAACATCAACTATTTTCTCACTCCATCTCAACTTCACACTCTAGTATGGCCAACGTAGACTAGCACGACATTACCGTAGACATACTCGTCATGCCAGATAATTTCATTTTACTCGTCCGTGAGGTGGAGCGCCTCGTCACGGCTCCATATGTACCATCTCTCCAAGTGCGTTCCTCCGTGCCAGCCATAGCAGCCAGTTGGCTAACTGCACTAGGATTTATATGATACTGTCCGAGATACTCCCTCCACTGTACTTGCCGCTTGGGCATCATGTAAACCGTGTCAGGTTGGTCTTTTGGTTGATGTCCTGGTCGAAGGACTGTCTAGGTCAAGTATAGCACTAGAGCTGCTATGCACTTTTGGTAAGTAATTAAGATGTACCACAGCATATAGTCAGATCTCCTGACTCCCTTTAGGATCAGTCAAAGCTGCTCGCGATGCCTTGCTTGAGAGGTATCCCGCGATTCTTGATCAATTCCTTGAGCAAGCACTTGAAAATGGACACTCCGAGGTATATCTCTAAACCAGCGGGAAAGTCAATAAACTAATACCATCAGTATATCCCGACATGCGTTGCCATTCTCTCATCCCCTCTCCCAGAAAACTTTATCTCACCAGCACGTCTTTCGCCTTTCATCCTGAGTCTGATCAACAGAATGGGAGAAAGTCCCAGCGGAGAAACCATCTCCCCGTTATACAAGCTCATGACAGGCCTACAGTCGTCACCGGGAGTCCTAAACGAGATTCCCTGCGAAACAATGGCGACGTTTCAAACGGAATTGACAAGAACCCTACGCAATCTCGAGGATCATATGGGAAATCTTCTCTGTCTTGCTACCTTCGCGCGTATCGCTAACGCTGATATACAACACGGACCACAGCCACCTTCTTGGCTTGAGAATATTCAGCATTTCTTCGACCCGAAACGCGGATTAAAGACGTTGGATTTAGTTGTTCTGCGTGTGATTTTGGCTTGCTCTGCTAGGTGTAGTGGATTGAGTGTTAGGAATGCGGCTGAGAGTGTCCGGTTAGCAATTGAAGTGTGCGATAGGGTTGATACGGATCGGAAGCAGGCTTGGATTGCGGCGAACTCGTCCAAGATTGCTAAGTTGTGTGAGAAAGTCACGAGGGAAGGAATTGACCACGAGGTTCAGTTGATGGTATGGTCCTTTGACTTTAGGTTGTGGACATACACTGACGTTGTAGGGGATAACTTTTCTTGTTTCTCTCCTCCCGGCTACTGCATTGCCTCCAGAGATACCCAGAATGGGTTTCCGGGCACTTGTTTCTATGGATAGCATTCGTGTATTGGAGATGGTGCCTTCAGAGCTTATTCCTCGTCTTGTTGAAGTGACTGTTGTAAGTCCCTGGGCTGTTAGAAGAAGGAATATTGGCGCGTGCTAACCATATCAGGTTCCTGGACAGAAATCTGCGGTCGACACGTTTCTGAAATATGTATATTCTGCTTTAGAAGCCGAATGTCCAATGGAAGAGTCCAATACTATGGCCACAATCAGACTTGCAAGTTTATTTTTGACTAGCTTGCGGAAACTGAACTCGCGTCCTTCGGGTCCTGCGGTCCCGGAACTGGCTCCTTCAATGGACACGAATACACTTCTAGATATTGTGGGTCGTTTTCCAAGGCAACTGTTTAAGTCACAGTGTGATGGCTCCATTACATGTCATACAGAGGTGTCTTTATTGCAAAACCAGTTGCTTGTCGACCTTATCGACTTTTATTCTCATGTCTCCGTGGCAGGGAATATGGATGGAAATATATCGGCTCTTCCTAAAAATGTCCTGGCAGTTTTCATGACCCAGGTCCGAAAAGGGCTCTCTGGAGCCCAATGTGACTTTACTGCACAGAAAGCTATTGATTTTCGAAGCTCTGTTCCTTTACCAACCATCCGCGATAAGTCACCTAGCACCTACCCAGGACGTGACTGGAGAGCTGGGATAGCGGAGACGCTTTCCTTAAATGCACGCGACCTTCATGAGAATATGATGAAGACAGTTCAAGAAGCCTGTCATGACCTTGAGACTCGTTGCTACGATACAGAGGCTCCGCTAAGGGCCGTTGAGGAAGAACGAGACAGGTCCCGGATTGAAGCTGAGGAACTAAGACAGCAGAAAACGGAGCTGGAGGGCCGACTGAATCAAGGATCAACAGAATCTGAACAAGTAAGGCAAGAGAAATCGGAACTGGAACGTCAAGTTCACGAAGCGTCGAGAACAATCTCAGATCTACAAAATGATATTAGGCGCTTGGAGGAATATTCTGAGAATGCGTCCAGTCGCGTTGAAGAACTCACTCTAAATCTCGATGCTGCAAGAAAAGAATTAGAGGACCAGCGACGTAACTCTGAAGAGGCAGCAGAGCAGGAAAGAGAGAAGGCTAGAACCAAGGAGCTTGACATGTTCGCTACGATTACTGAGAAAGACGACCAGCTTGAGGAACTACAAGGGGAAATTGATGAGCAAAGAGCCGAGAATGAAGAGGTCCGGAAGACTTTGGATGCTGTTTCGAAGGAGAAGGCTTCTTCCTTGGAAAATTGTGTTTCGTTGCGGCAAGAAATCGCTAGGCTTAATG
This sequence comes from Aspergillus sclerotialis, assembly GCA_003589665.1. Taxonomy (NCBI): domain Eukaryota; kingdom Fungi; phylum Ascomycota; class Eurotiomycetes; order Eurotiales; family Aspergillaceae; genus Aspergillus; species Aspergillus sclerotialis. The sequence continues at coordinate 24,764 of MVGC01000219.1, read as the reverse complement.
AGCATCTCGAGTCATGCAGGCATATTCTGGCGGAGAAGGATGACGAAGTTACCCGGCTATTGGCAGATAAGGAATCTGCTAAAGTAGAGTCAGAGGCATTGCAGAAGAAGGTAGTTTCTCTATGTTCCATTTATATGCATCTATTTGATTCTAACCTGGTATATATAGCTGGGGGAAGCTGCTACGGAATATTCTCATTTGAAGTCTGCGGCCTGCGATACAGAAAAGAATCTCAAGAATAAGATAAAGACCCTCAAACAGCAACATGAGCTGCAGCTTGGCCAAGCTAATGCCAATGTAAGGAATCTGAGTTAATCTTGCACATCATCTCTAACCTTTTACGCAAACAGACTACAAAACAGAAAGAAGCAAACGAATCCTTAGAAGCTGCCATGCATGCAGCCGCGTCCAATGCGAACAAAGAGTTACAATCAAAAGATCGGAAGATTCAGCGGTTAGTTAAGAAGGTAAGCCACAAAGGTGATTCAATTTATAAAATATCAATCTAACCAAAGCCCTAGTTACAATCCCTACAAGAAGAGCAAGCAGCAAAAGCTCGTGAGTCTTCAGAAGCACAGCAGCACATTGAGCGTCTTATGAATGTGATGGGATTCCACAAAAACCCCATGCCGTCCAGAACTCCTAGTAAACATCGTTCAACTTTAAATCCAGTACAAAGAGCCGAAACGCCGCAGAAGATCCATTCAGACGAGCCCGACGAGGCCGATACCCCGACCCAAGCAGATAATCCTCTCGCCGAATCCTTTGAGTCCACTGCGTCTAGCCCTGCTGGCGGTAGTTCCAAGCGACCAAGGGGAACACCAATATCCAGCTCGCAGGATGTAACGCCAGTACCTCCACGCAGTATTTCTAGCCAGAAGACGAAGACTTTACCAACTCGTACTCGGAATGGGCAACAGCAGAAACGAAACCCATTGGGCGATGGAGATCAGAATAGTCAACGAATGTCGCAGAATCATGACGCAAAGAGCAATACCGCTGGGGTATATTTTGACAGCCAGGTTGCGTCTAATGAGAATGAGAATGAGAACCAGATTCAGGATCTTGACTTGGATACGGACTTGGAGTTCTGGAAGAATTTTATTTTTACGAGTACCTGCTTCTCTGAAGGGAATGGGAATTAAGCGCCATTGGACAGTTAGAGCTTTTGCACTTGTGGAGATAGATATGTGTTGGTAAACTTGAAGCTATTGAGAATGTTACGTTTCGCATGCCTTAGGCTACTAAATATCGCTTAGTCGTTGTTGGCCCCATCAGCCTAATTATGTCTTATTTCGACGTCGCCTCACTCTTACATATCGAAGTTGTATCCATGATGAACCTGCGACTAGCTTAACTCTTAGTTATATGTTAATAACAGTACCTATTTATGTTAGGGCATCTATGTGGTTAAGAAATAACCCATTAACGCTCTTTATACGTAGTATGTAAACGACTGCTGTCTTGGACGGGTATCCACAGGAGGGCTGATTATAAGACTGGCTTATATAGAAGGACGCATGCTCAATGTTCTTTTGCAATCCTAGATTCCTAGTTCTTATATTAAAACCATTGGTATTTTATGTTCACTAATTAAGACATCGAGTAATTGCATTGTGTCGGTTTCTCTAAATACTTCTATCCCTACTGTTTGCTCTTGCTCCTTTTAATAATTAGAGCTAAAGGGCCAATTGAAAAGGTCTGCACCCTAAGAAGAAAGAACGAAGAAGACATTGCCATTAGGGCTCAGGTCACCCCAGAGCACAGGAAAACGAAGAGAATTCATCAGTGCAGTGATGGCACGTGAAAGGACAGTAGAAGCCAATCGAAGAGGGCAAGCTGGATTTGAATACTTGATCAGAATATCAGAGAAGACTAGCAATTGTGCTAGACGGTCACCGGATTATTCTATGCCGTTAGCGCCATTCTGGGATAACCATTATCCCGATCAGGAAGGAAGACCCCCCTCCCAGTCCTTCTTTCCTCACTCGACTTTGTGTTTACCTCTTCCCTCGTCCTCACCATCCGCGCCTTCATCGCTTTCGCTTTCGTCATCATCGTTATCGTTACCGTCCTGTTTCCATTGCCAGTCACCTGCCTTCTTGTTTCCTTGCTCTTCTTCTTCTTCTTTCTCTTTCTCTTCTTCTTCTTTCTTTCCTTGCTCGCCTTCGCCTACTGAGATGCCAGGCGGACTTCCCAATCGGGGTCGTGGAGGAAACTCCACGGCTTCGACAAGCCGACCGGCTCCCATGGCTTCCACATGGGAGCAATGGGAGTCGGTCGGGGTAAAGCTTGGGAACGTCCCAGGTGAGGTTAACAGCCTCACCATCTGGCATGCCTTTAGTAGGGAAGGTACGGTGAGCTCTGTTGAGCTCTATGAGGATAGCCAGGGCAGAAGAGACGGAAAGGGGAAGGTCTGGTTTAGGTTCGCCTCACTTCTCTCTCACTATCATGTCACTGATCTGATTGTTTGATAGTCCACCGCCGCGAAGGCCCTTCTGGACTGGGGGGCACTACACGATCTCTCTTCCGGGGGGACAGTCCTTTACCATCAAGACTACCCTGGATACAAATAGATTCGGCTCTGAGATCGCAAGTCCTGCTTGTCCTCAAGTTCGGTACCCTAAAGAGACTGTGAGTATCTTTCATCGTTTGCTCTGTTTGACCTTGGTTAGGCACTAACATAGACACTTTTCAATAGAGCTTGGATATTTCGGCAATAGCAATTGGTGTCCTTCTGAACAAGGAGACTTTCATGCCAATGCGTGTTATCGGTAAAGAAGCCGATAAGAAGTTCTCCTTGACCATTGACCTAAGCCGAAAACAAGTCCTGATCTACTTTCCACTTGCTAATACCGAAGCCCCAGAGACGCCAGGTGTGGCTAGCAGCGTGAATCAGTATCGAATCAATATTCCCTTTACATTGTTGAGCAAAATCTTCCAAACGCACGATCAATCGGGGCGTATCTCTCACTTTGCTGTTCTTGAATCACCACCCTTGTATTATCGTCGTATTAAGAACATAGAAAACACCTTTGTCGAAGAAACAAGTTGGAGAGAGGCAGATAGCTGGTTTCGTCAGACATCCATCGTCCACAACCCGGAAAAGTCGAGTTCTTTGCCCGTTAGTCTTCACAAAGCAAACGCTGTGATCGATATTGGTGAGTCCTTTAAACAACACTTTTAGTCCATTAATTAATCATTCTAGGCCGCTGGACTGTTTTCAAGATCACTTTTCCTAACTATGCTGACAAAAATGGGAAATTCTCCATGATGTGTCGCATATTCGAAGATTACAACATTCCTATTGAAAAAACAGATCAATTCAAGGAATCCGAAAAGGGCCATGAAGGCATAACCCCTGTTTGGAAATGGATTGATTTACCTGAAACTCAACCTTCGACGGGATCTTTTCTGGACGACTTAGTTAACCAGACATATATCCACCTTCCATTTGAGGTTCGTTATCAGCTGGAGGTGTGCATGTCTAATGGATATCTTTCCGAGTTTACCATGACACGCGAGTTTGCTGTTAGGCTCTCGGAGCTTGAGAAGCAAACGGCCAAAGAACTTCTGGAGCATATCGCCACTGAGAAGAAGGTCTATTATGACCCAATGGACATATTTCATATCACGTCCTTCAGGCGTCCTAGGGACTCCGAAATCCCCAAAATCCCAGCACATTGTTGCCATATGCGCTCCGCTCAAATTACTCCGAGCACAGTTTATTATAATACCCCTTCAGTCGATATTTCAAATCGTGTTATTCGGAAGTACATCGGACACGAGGATCGCTTTCTTCGAGTTCGATTCACGGACGAAAAATGCGGGGGCCGAATCAGTGGCTCTTTCAATCACGCGATGGACGAGGTCTTTACACGCATTAAGAGGGCTTTGGTGAATGGCATTGTCATTGGTGATAGATGGTATGAGTTTCTTGCTTTCGGGAACTCCCAATTCCGCGAACATGGAGCTTATTTCTTTTCACCGACGCCAACCTGCTCGGCTGCTAATATTCGTGCTTGGATGGGAGATTTTGACGATATAAGAAATATCGCCAAATATTCTTCCAGACTCGGACTGAGCTTTTCGACGACTAGAGCCATCAATGGTTTCCCAGTAGAAGTCAAAAACATCCCCGACATTGAGCGTAATGGCTACACATTTTCAGACGGAGTCGGCATAATCTCCGAGTTTTCTGCATCTATGGTAATGTCTGAGCTTCGGATAAAACACCCTCAGGAGAACCACCCTCTGCATTCCAATTCCGTCTCGGAGGGTGCAAAGGAATGCTCGTGGTCTATCCTCATGCAGCCCAACGACGTGAAGTACACATCCGTGACAGCCAACGCAAATTCCCGACAACTTATAATAACTTGGAGATTATCCGCTGGTCTCAGTTCTCTGCCGCAAGTTTGAACAGACAGATCATTATAGTACTCTCGTCCCTTGGGATCAAGGACGACGTGTTCCACGCAAAGCTGAAAACAATGGTGGCGGCACTCGACGAAGCCATGGTAAATGACTTCCAGGCAATTCACCTGTTAAAGAAATATGTGGACCCTAACCAGATGACTCTTACTATAAGTCAGATGGTCCTTGATGGATTCAGAAAGTCTAATGAGCCGTTCGTGACTTCTATTCTCAAACTGTGGAGGGCATGGCAGTTGAAATACCTGAAGGAAAAGGCAAAAATTACTCTTGACCAAGGAGCATGCCTTCTAGGCTGCATGGATGAGATCGGCGTACTGAAGGGACAGTTCAATGACAACCCCGGAGAAGACGCTTCATATGAAGAGAAATTGGCAGCTTTGCCGGAAATCTTCGTTCAAGTATGCCGCCATGAAAGTAACAAATACGAGGTAATTGAGGGTCTCTGCATTGTGGCTCGCAATCCATCTCTCCACCCTGGAGACATTCGTGTGGTTAGGGCCGTCAACGTTAAAGAGCTAAAGCACCTCCGGGATGTTGTCGTCTTCCCACAGACAGGTGACCGAGACATTCCTAGCATGTGTGCTGGCGGGGATTTAGATGGTGATGACTATCTGGTAATCTGGGATCCAGATCTGATACCGGACGATTGGTTCCGGACTCCAATGCGATACGTCAGTCAAAAAGCCAACGAGTTAAACCGCGAGGTTACCGTGAACGATGTTACCTCATTTTTTGTCACGTATATGCAGAATGACTGTCTTGGAAGGATCGCTCACGCTCACCTCGCTTGGGCTGACCGATTTGCCGAAGGGGTGGACTCAAAAAAATGCATGGAACTCGCTAAGCTTCACTCTGATGCGGTCGACTATAATAAGACAGGGGTTGCCGCCACTATGACGCGCAGTCTTACTCCCAAACAGTGGCCACATTTCATGGAGAAGAAGGGTAAGGCAAAATTCCAGATTTATCAATCCAAGAAAATTCTTGGCCAGCTCTATGACTCAGTAGATCACATTGATTATGCCCCCAGTCTTGAAATGGCATTCGATGAGAAGATCCTGAATTGTCAACTGGAAGTGCCTGATGAGTTGGTCCAGTTTGCCAGAGACCTGAAAGCAGAATACGATTCCGCAATGCGCAGGATTATGGCCCTGCACGAAATCAATACCGAATTTGAAGTCTGGTCCACATTTGTGTTGAGTCACGCTAATTTGAGCAACGACTACAAATTCCATGAGACCATGAGGGATATCTCTGCTTCTCTACAGGATAGCTTTCGCCGTCGGTGCTACAGCAAAGTAGGAGGACACGGGATCGAACGGATTGGGCCGCTTGCGGTTGCCATGTATCGCGTTACGCGTGAAGAGATGGCAGAGGCGCTTGAGACACACCGGAAGCGCTCGGCGGAAGAGGCGTTCGTAAATAAATCAACTCACAAAGCGAAGGAATTTCCCTTCATTAGTTTCCCTTGGATTCTGTCAAATATCCTCGGGAAAATTGCTCTGGGCCATTACGAGCTGCCTAGAAGCCTGATTGATGATACATTAGTGCCTGACATTAAGCCCGGACAGAACATCTCTGGCGAGAAACGCAAAGTCCATACGAAAGCTGCTAGTGTTACGGATGCTCCGGGCGCATCTGGCGTTAATTATGATGACCAGGTCGACTTGCTTGAAGATCCAATTCCATCCAGTTCTCGATGCCATCCAAGCCCAGCCAAGGTGGGCGAGCCCTTCAGCGATCCTCTTGCTGATTTCGACCTCGATGAGAAGCAAATGGTTATGTCTCCAACAAAGGCCTCCACTGAAGATAGATTCGACTTGCTAAGCTCCAGAAGCAGTCCTAAGCGCCATGGGGCAAAGGAGAGCATGAAAGAGAACGTTAAACCCGAAGTTGTGGAAGAAGGTGAATGTGGTGAAATCGTGGAAGAGGAAGGAGACCTTCAACCAAATGCGCTTGATCTGCTCACACAGTTGCTGGAGAGTTAACCGAGAAATGTTTCAGTCAGCCGCATTGCATCAAGGATGGTTTTCTTCTGGTTGGGATTTATTCTTTAAAAATATGTTATCAACGGTTCCATTTCAAATGATTTCCCCGGGCTCGGATTGTGCAGAACAAGAAAGGAGTGGGTGGATTGTGCATTGTTCTAGGAGCAATTAGGCCGTAGCAGAGCACATTCGGTTGACTAGAAGATTAAAGAATAGAAACTAATGGTTATTCATAATGTGTAGATGATGAGCTTTTTTGTGAAAATTCCACGTAAAGTAATTTTAAAAAGGGAGAAATGATTTATCAAATGAATTTGTAAATGCCCGTTAGAACCATGAATCATAACAACTAAATCCTTGCTAATATTCCATCCAATTCAGAGCGCCATCGACAATGGTTCATAAATAAGAACTCATTAAAAAACCACTAGCAGTATGAAACAAAAGTGACATAGTAAAGTTAACTACTCTCATCCCAACCAACTACCAAGTAAGATATTGGAATATTCAAATCATCACCAATCCAACGCCCTCTCGCTCCTATCCTCCAATAACCGAACAACAGGGTCCAAAACTGCCTTCGCACGTCTGAAATTCGCAACAGATCTGGTCCTAGAATAAAATACTGGGCAATCTTTACTATCGCACTTTACCTCGTCCTTAAATGGAACGCCCATACAAGATCGACAGACATTATGGAGGTCGACGACTCGTTTCTCAGCAAGATGTAATCGAGATGACACGTTTAGGAGGGAGATATGAGGCTGAATGTGTAAACACGTGGAACATAAGGGTGTGTCTGTGTCGTCCAGTTTGGATTTGCAGATTAGACACGCTGACGATTTGAGGTAGGATTCTAGCGTCTTTTTCGTGGATGTCAGGCCTTCGATTTGGAGCATCCGTTGCGCTTTTGGCATCTCCTCGTACCACTGTTTGACGTTTGCGCCGACGAGATTGAAGATTCGTTCGAGTGGGGGGATCAGGTTTTTGGTGATGTAGTATTCTGCGTCGAGGGAGAGTTGCGCGTCGTGGAGGAGGGTTTCGGGTGTTACACACCGGTCGATTAGGCGTGAGCCTGGAGCGCCGGAGATTACGACGTAGGGGACGCGTTCACCGTACTGCGGTTCGAGTCGAGGGTCCTCGAGCATTTTTCGGGTGCTGATTACTGCTCCCGGTGGCGGTTGGCCTTTGTCACTATATGTTCCTAGCCGGACTTCTTTCGCGAAACAAAAGTCTTGGATTGAAATGTTGCCTTGGAGGATTTTGGAGCATTGTTTTTGGAAGTAGCTCTTGACTTGGCTTAGGTCGGAGGTTCGGAAGAGGGTCTTGAGTGCTTTTTCTTCGATCTTTTGCTCGGCGGGTGTGCCGTCTCGACGGACTGTTTCGATGCCTTTCGCATCGAATTCGGGCTCTTTCTGGTCTCTATGTTCGTACTTGAACCCGACGTAGCGCTTTTTGGCTAGGAGGACGCAGGGATGGTATACTTTCTCAAATTTGAGTTTGACTGGCCGAGGGTTCATGTCTGTGACGGCTTTGGCGATTTCTTCTCCTATGTCAAAAGCTTCGTCGCGCGATCGGCCTTTGAGATAGACAAAGAGACTGTCCGTGTCACCATAAACCACCTCTGCCCCCCATCGGTCGATGGAGTGGATGAATGTGATGGCTTTCTCGAGTGTTTCTCTCCCTGTCTGAACTATGCTGTCCGCTATCTCTGCGCAAGGCATTCGTCCAGAAAATGTGGCCGATGTGTATCCGTATGTGACATTTGCAATCAGTTTGAGGGCAAGTTGCCTGTTGTTCAGAAGGCGTTGTAGATCCTTGTCGTCCTTGTCCATCTTCATGCCTGCTTTCACCATCACACGCGTTTCGAGTATTTCCGTGAGCATTCTTGCTAGTAGTGACTGCCGCACTCCCGGTTTTGTATACACCATGCCATTTGGTGCAATGTTGATCTTGTCCTTAAGTAACTCTAACAGCCGTGGCTGTCTCTCATAGTTCGTGAATCCCATTTTATCCCTGCCTCTCCATTGGACGGCTCTTCCAAGAAAGGTAGAATAACAGTAATTATACGCGATCATAACACTTGGGTATAAGGACTGAAAGTCGAGAACAAGCAAAGGGCTGGTGTAAAAGTCGCTCTGGGGTTCCATAATCAACGGTAGACATTCAAGAGCGTTTTGTTGGCCGACTTGTTTTTTACTCGGTGAGACAAGCATAAAGTTTTCAGGTTTGGCAATCCGAAACATTAACGACTCAACCTTGAACTGAGATCCTCGCGCGAAGACTGATGAAAAGTCAATCCCTAATATTCTTGCCTGCTCGCTTGTCCGAGATACTATCTCGTTTGCTTCTAAGATCTCCAGGTCCATCTGTACACGAGAGACAAAGTAATCAACTACCTTCATTATATCGCGAGGTTTTCCGCTCCGGTACCAAGCAGTGAGATCTTGGAACGAATAATGAGGTATTCTTCGATGTAAGAGATGAAAGACGACATTCTCCATAGTGTACTGCAACAAGTTCAGTTCACCGCTCATAGCCCGCCAAATGTTGATCATGTGTCGGCCAGTTACTGTGATAGCAGAGGTTTTGTTGAAACCCCAGCGGTCATTTTCTTTGCCAAATCTTCCATGCGCCTGGGTTTTCACCCTTGAGAGTTCATCACACAGGTCAAGGTCATACTTCTTCCTGGCCCTTTCCATCATGTATCCCCAAGAACTATTATGAACCTCATACCCCGTGAGAATGTCTGGGTCATAAAACCTGACGATATCGATCAGTCGATTGATCAGATCAAGCTCCGTCGGCTCGTTTTCAAAGTCAACCGATACGGCCTTTGCAATTTTTGCTTCTGGTCCGTTCCCATCGCCATGAAAGACCATTCCCACATGAACATTGGGGAGATGACCGTTGGCGTGAAGATCCTCATCTTCTGACTGGATGCACCAAAAGAAGCAGGTAATCTCATCTTCCTCTGGATTCGGTGCAAGGACACCGCGCGTATTGACATGAACCTCTAAGCTCATTGAGCTCATATACTGAGTCTGATGTTCAACACTTGTAGTCCTTCCTTTCTGTGAATACTTAAAGCCGTAATCGTTCTTCTGTGTAGAGCCTTCTATTTGGGAAAGCGCATTGGGTTTTGCCATTGGTTCAGGTTGAACATCATTGGATCGGCGAGCTTTCGATTTCGTCTCCTCGATGAGCCAGTCCGCAACTTCTGAGCGGCTTGGAGGTACAGGTGCAAATTCCCATACCCTAGAAGAGATAAGTTCCCGTAATTGCTGGTCGATGTTCTCTTGGCGCTCTCGATCGCTGGATGACCCAGTCTGCTCCCCAAGCATTGCTGGCGATCGCCCCGTGGGATCAAAATTGGGAAGATATTGTATAGTGTTGCTTTCCAACCGAAATTCTCGACCGGCATATTGCCGTGGGCGCTCAGGTACGTCAGTCTCGTCACTATAGTATGCCTTTTGATAGATAACCGACGGATAGCCGTATTCACCAAGTGTAGATGAAACTTCGTTAGAGGTTGGGCAGGGGCACCGCAAGGAGCACAGCAGCTTGTTCGAAGGTATATTGAAGTTCCGCCGAATATTTGATAGCAGTTCTGAAAGCTGCGTATCATCGGGGTTCGACTCGGAATGACTGGGAAATGAAGAAAGGTCCACGGTCCGCTTGTACTTAGCTGCATCTTCAGTTGCTTCTGTTGAAGGTCTGGCAAGGGGAGAGCTTTCCAGAGTAGAAGTAGCGCCAGGTGTCCCTTTTGAAGAGTGGCCGCCATCTTGGCTAAAACGCAAAATCGTCATAGGGTCGTAGGGATCTTTTACAACTGGAAAATTTAGTCTGCGGTTTTGTCCACTAGCCACATCGCTGAGCCCCTTTTGGGAAGAGGAAGGATCCCGTTGTGAAGCTGGCTTCACCGTAAGTGCATCAGGATCATCATTGCGATGGAGACTCTCGGTCTTCGTATGCCATGTTTTGCTCTGGTCCGCACTGGTATGACCATGCGTATGGGATGCTTTGCTAGGCGAACCATCAGAGTTCTTAACCTTCTTCTTCGAGTGTTCGATATCCGATAGATCAAAATGAGGCCTTTTACGAGAATAGTCTGATATTCTCCGTTTGGAACGGAGATCTTTGCCTCCAGCAAAAGGTTCCCGTGCAGGCTGTAAGTTATCTTTAACTTCGTGGATACCATAAGATCGGTATTCTGGGGCGTCGACAAAACCATCATCATTGGCAATGTTCGTCGGTATAGCAATATCGGGTTCAGGATGACCATGGAATGACATGTCAAAAACTTCATCCCCAGGTTCATCGTCTGGTAACTCGACTCCTCCATCTTCATCTGCCTCAGAAAATGGACTGCCGAAATAATCATCGTCCGAATAATATTGATCTTCATTAGGTTGAGATGATAACGCCGCATTTTCATTGACATGGACTTCTGCATCCTCTAGCCCATTTCCATTTTGCGGTTGGTAAATCGTAAACTTTGACTCATCGAGTTTGTCGGGAAAAAAGTCTTCGATACTCTCCAACGCCGTCTTTACGGTGTCCTCAAACGGTGTTTTCTCCAAATAGCTTTCAAATGATACATCCTTGCCACCACCTTGTCGCTTCTCTTCGGCCGCAATCTGGGAGACCATCTCGCGATACTCCTCTTCATGAATCCAGTCCCCATCGGTTTGTTGCCTTGGGTCTGCAGACATTGAAATCAAATCTTCGGGGCCGAACGGGCTACTCTCCGGATCTTCAAGGCCCAGGCGCCTTTTCCGCCTCTTGGTCTCATCTTGCCACAGCCCAGCCATGCTGGGGACTAATCGTTCACTAGACGTAATTGGCTTCTGGAGCTCGCTAAAATCATGGTGTAGAGGCCGTTCTCTTATCTCCAGTCGATTCAAAATGTCCTGTACGCAAATGTCCACTTCTAAAGAACAATGACTTTGCCTTTGGAGGACTGATTCCTCGGTTATGTTATCAAGACTGATGGAACGATCATGCCAACGGTGAGATAGATCGCTAAGCTCAAGGTACTCCGGTACAGGCGATCGGAACTTGAATTTGCTGCAGTTTATGTAGGCGCAACCGTACAAGTTATAGTCACACATCCACTGAGGGATATATTGCATATGACTCTCGTATGGTTGCAAACGGCGCTTCATCACGGCGCCCTGAAGTAGTAGATCTGCCAAGCGTACCACGTAAAGAGGATTTAACAGGTAAATCTTGAGGAAAAATCGGTATCCAACATAATACCCATAAAATGGAATACCTTTCACCAAAGTAATGTGAGCCACATAGGCCGATTTTCGATCATAAGCATTGCGATTATAGCTCACCGCCAAGGCATGGTCGATTGAAAGATGGAGACTTCGGATCGCCGAGCCAACTGGATACATCAGCTACTCTGGAAATAAATGAATGGCAGCTCTATACAAACCTTCCTCGGGATCCAAAGACCCATCGTATCCAATATACAGATAAGGAAACGCGCCGTGCACATGGACGCAAACCTTTTGGCCTGTCTCTGTAGCCCCAAAAACCCGGATCACAGGGACCTTTGGTCGGTCATCCTTTCCTGGGGCTCCATCTCTGTAAGGAAAGGGAGGATCAAATTCAGATGGCGTTGCCTGGTAGTGGTCTACACAATTAAGGCGCACTCGAAACGGCTCCATCAGCGAGTTTGACGACAGGTGAGGCCACCAAGTAAAGGCATTTCGCGAGGGCAAAAAGCGAGCTTCATATCAGTATTTGATGTAGCCATCGCCTTGCGATCATCCTTCAAAATTTGTAAAGTAGAAGCTGGAATGCATCACTTACCAAACTGAGACGCGGAACGACAACATGGTCACGTGATATGTACCGATATGGAAGAACTTCGGTCGAAGAACTCCAACTCTCCACGCCACTCGTGGGGGCTTTCACTTTTACTTTTATGACAGGATATTCTTCAGCATATCGACATATTTACAGAATTTAATTTCTTCTTCACCTTTCTTCCGTCACCATGTCTCGGAAACCAGCCGCGGACGTGGCGTCGAAAGAGCGCAACGAATACATTCCGTCGTTCATCTCGAAAAAGCCGTTTTATATCGATGATGAGACCTCTGCGAACGATTACCTAGAACATCAACGTCTGCACAAGTCTGCCGCTAATGATCAGTCGAAATGGTACGAGCGTGGGAAGCGTGCTGGACCAGCCGCGACCAAATATCGGAAGGGTGCCTGCGAAAATTGCGGCGCTATGACCCATAAAACGAAGGAGTGCTTAAGCCGACCTCGGAAACATGGCGCGAAATGGACTGGAAAAGATATTCAAGCTGATGAGGTTATTCAAAATGTGGACTTGGGCTGGGACGCAAAACGGGATCGGTGGAACGGTTATGATCCTAGTGAATACCGTCAAGTCGTGGAAGAATACGAAGAGATGGAAAAGTTAAAACGAAGTGCTAAAGGAGAAACTGAAAATGGCGAAAATGCTCCAGACGGCGACCTAGTTGACGGGTCGACACGAAACGAAGAAGCTCGATACGCTGAAGAGTCTGACATGGGCAGACAACAAAGTACAGCCACTAGGAACTTACGTATTCGAGAAGATACCGCGAAATACCTGCTCAATCTTGACCTTGATTCAGCCAAATACGACCCAAAAACTCGCCGAATGGTTGACATGGGTGCTCAGGATGACCAGGCCGCCGCTCTTGTTGCGGAGGAAAATTTTGTTCGCGCATCTGGGGATGCTGCTGAATTTGAGCGGGCGCAGCGCTATGCGTGGGAGTCACAAGAGCGTGGTGGGCAACAGCATCATCTTCAAGCCAACCCTACATCTGGAGAGGTCATGCGAAAGAAGGAAAAAGCGGAGAGTGACACCAAACGTCAAGAACAGCGCAAAGCCCTTTTGGAGAAGTACGGTGGTGAAGAGCATCTGGCACCGACGCCGTTACGAGAAACCATGGTTGTTGAAAATGAGAAATATGTCGAATACGATGAAACTGGCGCAATCAAGGGTGCGCCTAAGAAAGCAACAAAATCGAAATATGCCGAGGATGTCCTCAATAACAACCATTCCACAGTATGGGGCAGTTGGTGGCATGACTTTGAATGGGGTTACGCTTGTTGTTTCTCTACAGTGAAGAACAGCTACTGTACTGGAGAAGAGGGGAAGAAGGCATTTGAGGAGGCAGACAAAATGTTAATGTTGCCAGAAGCTGATGAGAAGGAAGCGACAGCGACAGAAGCTGAACAGAACAATGACCAAAACCCCCGAGACCCAGAAAGCACAAAAGCAGAATCCGGCTCAAAACCAAAGAAGAGGACTCTTATGGAGATCCAATCTGGGGTCAGTGAGGAGGTAGTGGAGTCTTATAAGCGAAGTCGGCTTGCAGCTGAGGATCCCATGGCTGCATTTATAGGAAAGGATGAGGTTGTCCAGTAATGTCTTGATCATTTCATGCAAAATTGGCGTTTGGCACTTGATTATACCCTGTCCATTTGGGAGTTTGATGGCAAATAAGTGGGGAGCTCATTTGAGCTTATGGGATTGAGGATTTGAAATATCACATAAATAAAGGCATTCTGAATATGTATGAGTATATTTAACAAATCCACGTGGTGGTTTCAACATATGTAGGACTTTGCTAAGGCTTAAGAAATAAGGTTGTTAAAATATGAAATCGTGCTTGAGCTTCAAATATTCAAGTATGGAAAGGCAGACAGACGCTAGTCCATTATAGGCTAGTGCGTAATTGAGTATGGTCAGGTGACCTCATAAGGCCCAAATCACGGGACCAGGGCACAAGCCCTGACTACCACAACTCGCTTAGCGACTCCAACGGGAACATCGCGAACTTTTGATCCGACGACAACGAGACAACCAGCCCTTCAAGTTTCGCCAGGTAAGTTGCGTCCGGTTGTTCAACTGCGTGAATTGTCCAATAAATTTTACGGTTACTGATTTTTGTTTGTCTTCGCAGTTCCCTAATTCAAAATGAGTATGTGCATCCTCGACCCTACCGACCGACGTTGGCAACAACATCGCGAATTCAATCACTGACACGGATAACAGCGAAGGGTACCTCCAGCTTCGGAAAGCGCCACAACAAAACCCACACCCTCTGCAGGCGTTGTGGTCAGTATAACACCCCCGAGTTATTTTGTTTTTTTTTTTTCGAGGATTTGGCCGGTGGAGAGGGAATTAGGAAACGGAATTGGATCAAGGGAATATGAACAAATAGGCTGACGATTGGTGCGACGTTTGATTTATAGGCAAGCGCTCTCTTCACATCCAGAAGAAGACCTGCGCCAGCTGTGGCTACCCCTCCGCTAAGACTCGCAAGTGTACGAATACCTCCCCTTCCGATTGCAATGCTCTATCAATTTTTCCCCTTTGAGTCCGGGATTTTATCAGCAGATGGCTTACAATTTTTTGGGAACAGTCAACTGGGGCGAGAAGGCCAAGAGAAGAAAGACCACCGGCAGCGGCAGAATGGCTCACTTGAAGATCGTCCACCGCCGCTTCAAGAATGGCTTCCAGGTCGGCACTCCCAAGGGTGCTCGCGGTCCCCAGAACCATTAAATAATCGATCGGATAGTGGAGCGTTGGTGTTTCGAAAACTGGAGAGGGGAGCTGGTATGACTATGTATGGCCTGGCAAATATGATGTAGCCGGTTTCTTCAATTTGAAATGACAGCTTCAATTTTTTTTCCCGTGGAGTTGGTGTTGTCTCGGTCTTTTCTTTTGCCGCCATAGAATTTCTGGATCAATGCACGGATTTGATTCGATTTGACGACAAGAGGAAGACGGCGGGTTTTACGCCTTGGGTGTTCCAGTGGGAGAATTGAAAAAATGGGAAAGCGTTTATGAATTTCCTGTGTTGATGGCTTTAAATATCCCATGTCATGGCAGATACAGTGTTGAACTACCTCAATGTGATCTGTCTATTGAATTCAACCTCCGCGCTGGAATGCCCAGTAAGCAAGTTGTTATACTCCAGTTTCATGCACACCTTCGTCCAGATGGTCCAGGATTCGACTATATTCACTAACTAGCTTTCTCCTCGCCCGAAAACACTCACGCCCCCATCGCGCTGGATGAAATATAGCACTTCTCTTTCCTCCCAACCACCTTCGCCTTTGCTTTCCCCTCCTTCCCATGCACCTCCTTTGCTGAGTCTCAGTACCCCACTAACATCCCTCGCCGCACCCGTTTCCAGATTCCGAAGCTGCATGACCGTCCGAGCACGATGAGCCGAACCAACAGCAAAGGCGGCATGCTCTATTTCTAATGGAGTCGCTTGTCTATGGGCTGAATCCGACGCATTGTGTATCAACGGGGAGTCAGCCGACAGAGTCAAGATCGTCGAACCGACGTGCTAGGGAGCGGCCATGTTAGCAATCGGTACTGCCCATTTATGCGTACTAAGATTTGTAGAACCAACCTGTTGTAATCCCATAACCCACTCCATCATCTCTGTGGCGCCTATCCCTTTGCTTGCCCCTGTAGCAGCAAGCAGTAAATCCGGTTGGTCGATAATCAATAATATGTCCAAGTCATCTTCATTGCCACTAGCACTCTTCAACTGCCCAATCACATTCGCAATGTCCTTTTCCAGATTATCGAGGGCTGTTGTTCCATGCCCTGAGAAGTGCAATCGCTTTGCAACTCCCTTTTCTGTAGGAGTGCTTAAATTGTTATCCCCGGTCCCCGGCGCCGGCGCCGGTGACCGTGCCGGAACAGCGCCAGGCTGTGACCGAATAGGAAGTCCCCGAGAAGGGATAGCACCAGATTGTGTAGGCGGTGCAGCAGGCGCTTTTGCTGGAGAGTAGAATAGCTCTGAGAGTCCATCAACGAATGCAAATTGTCCCTTGTCTGCAAGACGTGCAAGATCCAGGCCCTATATGGTATTAGTATGGGATCAGAATATCTGCAGAAAATGTAAAGCTACAGCTCGCTCATAAAAGAAATAACAACTTATGAAGAACATAAAGTAATTTACATATGACCACCGCAGCGATCTACGTACTTTCAAATATCTCCAAACAACAATAAAAATTCGGTGAACCATAAAGTAGATGAGAATATTAACATACCAATCTCTTCGCCTCCGACTTCCAAAAATCCCAACTCCGCACAAAACTCACAAGTACAACCTTCCTTCTCTTTGATGTATCAGATTCATTAATGCCAAATGTAGACGATGTGTTAAGTGCGGCGTAGAGATATCTCAAGACCAGCCAATTCCCCGTTGCAGCCAAGACTGACGATATAAGAGTGAGAGATGATTGGGGGAGAGAAGATACATAAGGTGTGAGTAAAGGAGGAAGTGGCGGTTGAGTAGGCATGATTATGATGGGCCAATTAGTCTTCTATATACTAGACAAAAAAAAGAAGACTTTTAAGGTGTGATGTTGTATATAAAAATGTCCATATGCGAAGTGTGATTGGTTACAGGAGCACCTCGCTAGGTATCTGCCCCTGATTTAGCCTTCTTAGACGATAGCTATCAGGTAAGAATGTGTGGATATGTCAAAATAGAGAAAAGGAGATGGATTATAGAGACACGATGCTTGAAGTATTCAAATCTATACAAATTTGTTTCTATGATGGAATTTTACTGGAGATCACCTGACACCCCACGTTGTCATTATATCAAAGAGTCACTTCCAACTTCTTCCTACTTAGTATTCTTTGGCTTCTATATGTTTCTTCTACAAAGATTCTTCTGGTTTCTTAATCATACCAGTATTAATTGTGAGTTGGTTCCTGTCTTCCTCTGCAGAGCACAGATGCACTGTATGATATTATCTTCTACCATATGATCGCAAACAACTACCATCACATTATACATACATATATCCTCATCGAATATAGTTTATGAGCTTGTTTGCTCTTTTAATTTTAGATACCATACCAGTATAGCATAGAGTGAACGGATGTTAGCAATTGTTCCGATTTTCGAACTCAAGACAGATATATTGCTCGACATTCGAAGCTAACTTTTTTTTAAGCATGTATGCATACAGATGCTGTCTTTGTATGCATGGCTATAAAGCTGCATTTGACTGCCAATCTATGAAATAACATTGCTGATGAACATGACCAGCACTCGAGATGCTCAATCTTATGCTGTAAGTCCCCATGTACATCATCAACCAGGCTACTAATACTTCTCCAGTGTGATGAGTGCCGGCTGCGAAAGACAAAGGCAAGAATCTTTTCCGTCAGAGTTACTATATTAGTAACACTTACTAGTGTTCAAAAGAGCGCCCAATGTGTGCACAGTGCAGTCAGCTGAATAAAATATGTAGCTATAGTCCAAAAGTTACAAGGAGTCCACTTACACGGCAGTGCGTACTCATTTCCTTGATAGCGTTTCAAACCATTGACACTGACCATCCAGACACTTAACATATGTAGAAGAGCGCCTACAGGCCTTCGAAACAGCCCTAGGAAGGCTCTTCCCAGGCGGTGATTTAGATTCAACCCTCCATTCCCTCTTACAGGATCAGCGGCCGCAGCCAAAGCCTGGACCTTCATCCAGTCGACCACAGCGACCTTCAGCCGTCAAGCATGAAGATGACGAAGCTGAGGCATCCCCAGAAGCTCTTCCCCAGCGGGCTGATGGGTTTGACTGGGCTGAGAAAGAGATCACGCTGGGTAACTTGGCGGATGGCATGGCGGCATTATCTATAAAACCCGAAGGAACAGGATACTTTGGTATGTGCGGTCGACTTTTGTCCTACCACGATGCTGATTGGGTCTGACAGGGTCATCATCGAGCGTTGTGCCTCTTCGCGCTCTTTTAAAGCATGGTTTTGATTTTAATATCCCGACCAGCTCGATCCCCGATGCAGGCCGGGTGCCCTTGAAATCGCAACTTCTAAGCTCCGCACCTTCCGGACTAATTGAACAGGCTTTCATGGACGCGTACTTCCAAAATTACCATAGCAGCTACCCCTTCATCCACGAAGCAAGTTTCAGATCTCAGTTCTACGAACAGTCGCCCCGACCTCACGGCCTGGCGTGGCAGATTCTCCTAAACATCATCCTAGCTTTAGGAGCGTGGAGTATTGGAGATGATAACTCGGACTTAGATATTACCTTCTACCGAGAAGCTAGAGCCACATTGCAGCAAGTGTCCGTATTCGAAACGGGGAACTTAACACTCGTTCAAGCACTCCTTCTTTTGAGCAACTACGCTCAGAAAAGAAATAAACCAAACACCGGATGGAACTTTCTCGGGCTTGCAGTTAGGATGGCGATGAGTCTCGGTCTTCATAAAGAATTACCAGGATGGAATATCAGTCTTTTGCAGAGGGAAATTAGAAGGAGGTTATGGTGGGGTGTTTATATTTTCGATAGCGGTGCTGCGAAGACGTTCGGGAGACCGATTCTTCTTCCGGAAGATAGTGTTATGGATGTTAGGCATGTTCTTAATATCCATGATGAGGTATTTCCCTTTGTTCCTTCAATTCAAAAGACTTCGTTTCTCCCTGACATTAACTCAGGCCTTAACACCAACAACAACCGTCCTCCCAACCGAAACCCCAGGCCCAACTTTATACACAGGTCTAATAGCACAAGCCAAATTCCACCTCCTCACAAACACAGTCTACCAGCGCCTAATCTCAAGCCCATTCCCCACACCAGAGGAAACACTAAACCTCCAAAAACCAATGGACGACTGGTACACAAGCCTACCAGCATACTTCAAACAGCCAACAACGTCAGCTGAAGATACAGATACTTTCACACTCGTCCGCAGTCGTCTAATGTGGCGGGACTGGAATCTTCGAATCCTTCTATACAGACCTATTCTCCTCCGCTGGGCTTCAAGGAGATGGGAACCTAGACAGGAAGAAACCGAAGAGGAAGACCCACTTGAGATGGAGTGCAGAATGCGATGTCTCCAAAATGCAAGACTAACAATCTCTTCTATCTCGGTCTATATGGATAATTATATCTGCACGAGGCTGTGCGCTTGGTATATCCTGTAATCTCTTTCCACTCTTACAGTCAATACCAAAACATACTAATGCTGCATTTTTAGATACTTCCTCTTCCAAGCAGCTTTAATCCCCATAATCTTCCTAACAACCAATCCCACCGACCCCGACGCATCAAGCTGGCTCCGCGATGTCAGAACAACAAAGAGCCTCCTCTCCCACCCGTCACTGAGCAATAACCAGCTCGCTACGCGATGCTTCGAAGTCATCGACAGACTCTGCTCGGCTGCTTTCTCTTCCCACAGGGAAGAAGGACAGCCGCAGATTCTAACACAGTTTCCGGATAGTCTGTTTGGGGATGCTTCTTTGGGGGCTAGATTTGCAGATATAGACCAGGAGTTTAATGGAGGAGGGATGGACTTTTCGGAGTGGATTAATTTCACGCCGCAGGGGGATCTGGGGTGAGCATGTAGATGGTTGTATATAATATTTTTGGTCTAGGTCAATTACACGAGGAAGAAGCCAATTTGAGTCTCCGGGTAACAGAAACACATCTCGTTCAGATGATGCATGGTGACTGTCAAGTTCCTAAAACTCAAACAATACCCTCCCGATGAGAAGGCTGTTGAGACAAAATATCCTCCTCCTTCAGCACACCCTTACCCAAAGAGCCAGTACCGCGCAATGTAGCCTCAATCTGAACAATCCGCACCTTCTCTTCGTGGGCTTCTGTATCACCGAAGATAAGGTCCATATCCTCAAGAGTCTAGACGAGGGACGTAAGCTTTGAATTCTTAATAAACGAAGAACCGTACATACCTTCCCACGAGTCTCGGGTATACAAAAGAAAGTAAACAGGAATGCTAACAGACAGAAAGCTGCGAAGAATATATACGTGCCCCAAGAGATAGTCTCGAGCATGTCCGGGGTGATTAGGCCGATTATACTGAAACAGGTTAGCCATTGGCTGAAGTGGACGATATATAGTAGGGAAACTTACAAATTACACATCCAAGTAGCCGAAGTAGTGATCGAGATTGCCTTTGAGCGAATGGAAAGATTGAATATCTCCGATGGAAGAACCCAGCCGATAGGTGCTTTATGGTTCTATTAGAATGATCCCAGTAGAATGTATAAGCTGAAGAAAATAATGAGAGTGTACGAACCAAAAGAGTACGAAAAGTTAATATCATAGATATAAATAAAGGCGATTCCTGCCCAGCCGGCCGATTTATGGTTTATTAGACTCGATCCGTAGGCTTCTATAATGGACCCTACAATAACCAGTGATATGCAAGTGCCTATAGCGCCAAACATGAGCAGGACGCGGCGGCCGACTTTGTCAATCAGGAACAGGGCTGGCAGGGTGCTTAGGCAGTTGACGATTCCGTATACGCCCGTGGCGAGGAGAGATGCCTAGTTAGTTAGTGGATGCGTTGTGTGGGAATTGGATCTTAGTACCGTATTGCCGTCAAGGCCCAGCTGTCCAAAGATCGTGGGGGCGTAATATATCAATGCTAGCATATTAGGGTATGTTTCATAATAGGAATCCAGTAGAAAAGCAAACTCACCATTGCAGCCCATAAATTGTTGGAAAAACATGACTATGGAGCCAATTGCGAGGCGTTTGAAGCGTGCCCATGTGGTAAAGAAGGAAGAATACTATAAAGTATGAGTTTTGTCCGAAGAAAAAGTGCGAGATGAACAAACCTGTGCAGCATGTAACCTGAAACCCGAGAGATTGGGATATCGCTCTCTGTCAAAGGTATTTTCAAGCATAATGGAAGCTTTAATTTCCAGATACTCATTTACAAGTGCAGGGTTATCTGGAGTCTGCCGTCGAAGTTTAGATAACGCCTTCATTGCATCTTCATCGCGCTCTTTCATCAGTAACCATCGTGGAGAATCAGGGAAGAATATCATTCCCAGCCCGAGTATGAGTGCTGGAACAATCTGGATTGCCAGGGGTAACCTCCAGGATGCCTCGGACTGTCCGTCACAACCACCAGATGGAACGTCATGATATGGATCGAATTTGGGCGATTCCAATGTCCCGCCGCTGTATCGGACATTAGGGGCACAGCGCGATCCTCCTATGTAGTTTGTGCCATAGTCAATCCAGTAGCTAATTAGGATGCCGATAGTGATGGATACTATCTTGCGGTCAATACTGCTAACCATCATATCTGATAGTCGTACTTACACTGTTGAAGGACTACAAGTCCACCGCGGATTTCGGCAATAGATACCTGACAAGGTGAGCTTTATTCTAGTTGGTTTATGGAGGGCTTACTTCTGAGATATAGAAAGGCACCACCATGGTCAACTGCCCGACAGCTAGGCCGGCAATAGCTCTTCCTACAGAACGTCAATGCCATTCAGTCTTGTAGGCCGAGATACACACCGACAAATAACATCGGAATATTAACAGCGCCACATTGGATAGCTGATCCGACTACGAAGATGACGACTGCGAGATTGATTGACAGTTTCCTGCCGAGTCGGTCCGCAATAGGCCCATTTATGAGTGACCCAAACCATGCCGCTGAGAATATTTTTAGGATCACAGGAATAAACTCGTAGATTCGATGCAACTACTAACCAAGAAGTAGCGTAGATACAAACCAGCCCTTGAACCCGCTATCTGTAAACACACGAGGGAAACGTGCAGCAAAAGACTCCATTGTGATGACGCCAGAAACTACACCCTGGTCATAGCCAAAGAGCAAGCCTCCAAGGGTGGAGAACTGTGGTATTGTCAATACCACCTGCATGTATGCCATCTCTACTGTACTTACGGAGGCGACGCCAAAGAGATACGGATTCTCGGCAACATGGGCAAAGCTGCCCTTGGAGGCTTGACTAGCGGCGAAGCTCATTTTGCTCTGTCACACAAGTATTGTCCGGGTGATTAAAGGGAAGAAGCAGCAGCTATATATGTCGGGGTAACCCCTCACAAGCTTCCCTTCCCGCATGCTAAGAGCATTCGTGCAACTCGTACCGGCTAAGTCAGGAGTCGCGTGCTCCGACCAATAAGGCTTGATACTACAGATCGCATCGTATCGACCTCCGATTCAGCACTAATTGAGGGTGCAAATGCGGGGAAATGAGGGAGCGGCCACTCGCATATTGTGCCACGGAGACGTCGATCTGCAAGAGACCAATGTTGTACTAGGCTATTTGCGAGGGTCACAGAAACAAGGCCTTGAGATCTCAACTGG
Source organism: Aspergillus sclerotialis (assembly GCA_003589665.1). Classification (NCBI taxonomy): domain Eukaryota; kingdom Fungi; phylum Ascomycota; class Eurotiomycetes; order Eurotiales; family Aspergillaceae; genus Aspergillus; species Aspergillus sclerotialis. The sequence goes on along the minus strand of MVGC01000219.1, from coordinate 2,170 downwards.
CTCCTACAGGCTGGAAGCTCTTGTGGAATGACACAAGCTACTCTGCCCATGTCTAGTGGGAAGCGAGTTTGCTTCCTGCTGCCGATTGATCGGAGTGAGTTGTCCCGAGGGTTGCAGTCGACTTCAACATCAACCACGGTTCCTGGGGTTAATTTGTTTTCCCAATTATGACGTCGCTTCCGGAAGCAGTTGGATGAGAGTTATCCAACTGTACCTAGGTATGCTGATGATGAGGGACATTGGAACTCGAGAAAAGTAAAGGGCGAGTACTGCTACTCGCAAATCTGAACAATGAAGAAACTAATGTGATAATCAACAAGTCATACATGAATAACCCCAATTCAAACAATCTACTAATACTGAAGATATAATAAATAATACCCTTTTTAACCTAGTGGAAATGTCGAAATAGGACCAACATTCCAACTGGGAAGAGGATGAGATGAATGGCTTATTTACAGAAGGAAAGGAAGATTGAAAAGGGTCAAACAAGAAAGAAACAGCCTCAAATGTTTCACGGGTCTCTCTCAAAAGTATCTGCTCAATTGTTCGCATGAAGGAATGAAGAAAGGAAGGAAATCGATCGGCAAGTCATAATTTGCTCTTTTAATGGACCCCAACTTCTTTGTTGGATCCAATTGTAGCTTCCACTAACTAACATTTAATCAGTTCCATGTTTAACTTCTCTGAATTAATTAATTCAGTTGCCTGATCCTTTCAACTGATCTAAAAGATATACAAATTGATTCCTTCATTCTCCTCTTCTCAACTACATCTCTCCGTCCTCATCCATCACTCTATTTACCAACATGGCCCCCAAAGACCCTCTCAAAGTCGGCGTCCTCCTGCCAGGAGTTGTCCAACTCCTCGATCTCTCCGCTATAGATCTGATTTACATGACCACTCCAGAATACCTCTCAGCCTGTGGTCTCCCCACTCCACTGGTCAATCTGGGCCGGCCATGTGAAATCCACTACATCGGCAAGGAAGGCGCGGGAGCTCTAAAAGGATGCACCGCCAGCATCTCCATGCGCCTTACCAACTCTCTTGACGACAAACCAGTTGCCCCGGGCAATTTGGATGTTCTCATGATCCCTGGTCCGGAACCGAGTCTCGTCCCTGAAGCTGAATACCTGGAGTACATTCAGCGACATCATGAGGCTGGGACTACCATTCTGAGTATCTGCACGGGTACCTTTGTCTGTGGACATTCGGGAATCGTGAAGAAGAAACGGGTCACTGGACCTAGGGGTTTGATCCCGACGCTGAAAGCGAAGTTTCCCGAGGCTGGACTCTGGGATTCGGAAATGAGGGTTGTTAAGGATGGGAATCTGTGGACTAGTGGTATGTTTGCTTTTCATTTCTAGTGACCAGTGAGTGAGTGAGTGGCGCTGATTATTGCAAGGTGGAATTACCAATGGTCATGATTTGGTCGCGGAATATCTCAGAGAGACTTATCCTGATGCTTTGGTGAATACCATCCTCGCTATGGCTGATGTACCAGTCCGTAGTTTGAAGTATGATAGCAGTGTTGCAAGGGATAATACCTTCTTCTTGTGGCAGTTTATGAAGGCTTTGCCGTCGGTGATGATGAGGATGATCTGGGCTTAGCTGGGATGCATTAGGGTTACAGGTGTACCTTGAAGGTACCTTAGGTACAGTTACGTCTTTATTATTTTCTACTTGATACAGGTCGGCGTTAGGTACTTTTTTTTTTCTTTTCTAGCACCTCGAGAATATCCAAATCCAAATCAGGGTTAATTATTGTATGCACCCAAGTCTGGTTGAAGCAAACAAATTAGGCTCGAATGGAATCCAGCAATCAAGCCACAATCCTTCTTTCTGTCTGGTACATCCTCGTACTTTTACCTGACTTACTACCCTACATTAACCTACATTAATTAGGGTAGACCAAAAGTAAGTAAGTACGTACTCCTGCAAACAAAAACTACATGAGACAAAAAAGCAAATGTCATCTAGAACCTGAGCGACCCCTCCACGCCTCATCTGTCTCCTTCATCTCCTTCTTTCCTTTCTTTCTTTCTTTCATCTCAGTCTTGGATCCTCAAATTAATCTACTATTTACTGTCTGCCTATTACTCTCTCTTCATCTTACTACCTACTACTCCATCCAACCTATCTCAACAACAAATAACAAAAAACAACCAAA
>MVGC01000218.1:0-37845 GCA_003589665.1 Aspergillus sclerotialis | reverse complement strand
AAACTAAAGGGATCCACTGTCCACCCATTAATAATCATCCCCGACCTAACTTTAGGGTTATACACGGATGTATTCTCTTGTCCTGGGTTCTCGCCTCATATATCTAGGAGGAAGCTTGATAGAGAATATCATGCACTATTATTATAGCTGACGGCTCCAGAGTCTGTCCACTGTCTCTGTTTCACTGTGGGGATCTAGACCTTCTGAGAAGGAAGCAGAGTTATATAGTGCCTGGAACATCCAATGGAAGAACTCAAAGAGTAAACTAAAAGAGCCAGTTTTCTCTTCTCTTCGCACAGGCCCTTTCGTATCCCACCTGACTTTCTCTAGCGCCACATCTTACTAGTATTCTGTATCTCATAATGGCTTTGAACTTCTTCTGTTCCCTCTCAAAGCCCAGTGGCATGGATCCGAACAATCCGTCATCATGGCAAGATTAATGAACTTGCCAACGGAGCTTCTGCAGACCATATTTGCGTACTTTGATCCAGTACAAGACAGAACGCTGCTTGTTGCACTCTGCAAGGTGTCACGAAGGACTTACGAGGTGGCTCAACCACTGTTAGTCCGTCACTTTGCCTCTGGACTTCGCTGTATCTCCTGCAATACCTTAGATTGCACAGATGGACCGTGGGAAGAATGTCAATTACAATCGCTAATCCAATTTACGCGGACGACAATCGCTAGACCGGATCTCGGAGTTCAGGTTAGAAGACTGACGATCGAGGAACATACTTGCACCCAGGATGCAATGGACCAGTGGCCAAGTGTGTTGACTGCTGAAACAATCAAGCATTACATTAGTGCTATTCAGAAGTTGAAGGTAAAGAACAAGTCGCAATTCGCATCAGCGATAGCAGGTTGTATATTTGGCCCCTTCCTGATTATATTGATCTCACAAACCCCAAATGTGGAAATGGTATCCATAGTGCTGGATTGGAATCGCATGACCTCATTTTTGGTCTTGTCCAGGCAGATGCTCCGAAGCAGTTCTGGATGGCCCTGCTTGGCCAATCTCAAATCACTGGATATCAACTGCTATGACAAAAAGCCAATTGAACTTCAAAGGGTGGTCCCGATCTTAACCCTGCCGCGATTGCAAGAAGTTTCTATCGCTTACTGCGCGGGAAGCAGTGAAGTCGAATGGCCAGATAACATATTGCCTGGGGATCTAAAATTGTCAACTATTTCCCTTTCACCCGCTGGTATAGATGCGGAATGCCTGACCAGGTTGGTGTCAGCGTGTGCTCACCTGAAGCGCTTTGCTTATGTAGCTATGGAATATAGCTGGGTTGACGGAATTGGCCCTCCAGAAATTCAGCGGGCATTAGATTCTCAAAGGCAGAATCTTGAGGAATTGCGGATTGAATACCGCCATGCATGGAACGGGACAATTGTTGATCCCAACACGTGCCCTAAGTATGGGTCTTTTCAAAATTTCACCAACGTCAAGCGCCTAGAGCTGGAACAGGCTTTTATAATGCCGGCTAGCAAGCTCCCTCCATCGCTGGAAGTTCTGGTCATCAGACAGTCCGACTACCCAATCTTCGACATGATGGCGGAGCTGGTGTCGGCATGCCGGACCACACTTCCTCCATTGCGAGAGATAGTAATTGAGCCATATGCGTTGGCTCCTTACGCAATAATAGGGTTATACAGGTACTGGAGCGCAGATTACTTTGCCAGCAATGAAGGTTTCTGGACTGCGTTTGCCAGCTCCTATCAGCGGCTGGAGAAGATTTTTGAAGGAACAGCTATTAAACTAGTTGTTGACTGCGATGCATGGTACAGATATAAACTGGACGACGAATGTAAGGTCGAATCAGCTAGCCACAATGAAGCAATGAAGAAGAAAGGTTGTCTTGGTCCATGAGGTTCGACAAGGGAGGTGAGCATAAACATGCACAATACGTATACATGACTAATCCGGGGTTTGCATAACTTAATAATTGTGTCATTTGTCTGACTAAGTCATGGAGCCGTCTCGTCTTGGCTTCCCAATTGGGCGAAATTGTGGAACTTCTCGCCTGTCTTTTTCTCTTCTTCTCGCCTCCATCATTCTCGTTCATCCAATAATAATGCTTCATTTCCCGGAATCTCAAGAATCCATTCCGTTCAATTGTTACTCTTTGCTCTTCCGAGCTTCTATACATGGTAAATAGGTGTAGAAGGGCCGAGAACTGGCCGATTCTGTCCCTATTCCGACTATAGTATGTGGTTCCGAAACCAAAGAAGCCGCTGCCTGCGGGCATAGTGGCCATCTACCGTGGGCCCAAGCAAATAGAAATGTTCCTTTTTCTTGTGATTTGTATCTTGGCTTCCTTTTCCATCCGGTTTTCGACAACTAGGCCTAATGCTACTAGGTGGCCAAATAGCAATGTATAAAAATCTTTACACCTTCTACATGTGTTGGTAGTACGATCAAAACAGTCACATCTGAATCTGGACAAGGAAAAGTGGCAAAGGTCCTGTTCACAGGATGCCCGCCCATCTTCACCCCCACCTACATAATTCTCTTTCTACACAGGCAGTACAGCCCACCGATGCTGATGCACCACCTCGGGTGCATGTATCGCCTGAAGATGAAGATGCCATCGCGGACATCCACCGGACTTTAACGGAGAAGAGCCAGCATCGCTATCCTGAGCCGCACTCATCGTTTGACAAGTTCCTTGAGGCGGAGTTTCATGCTGGGAGGAAGAGGTCTGGCCTGGGTGTTTATTTCCAGTCCCTTACGACATGGGGAGAAGGTGACGGTCATTCCAAGGTCAAAACACTGGGAACTGCTCTATGGCGCACTCTCACCTTTCAAGATATCTATGAGTGGACTATCAAGCCCTGGATTTCCGGTAAGAAGCCACAGAATGGCCGGCCGCTAATCCGTGACTTTTCTGGCGTCGTCCGAGATGGCGAGATTATGCTGTAAGTCTTTGATTGACCAGTCGAAGGATTTGTGCTGATAAATGGTGTGTAGCGTGCTGGGGCGTCCCGGCGCTGGTTGCTCAACCTTTCTGCGTACTATTGCGGGCCACCATTCACAGTTTCTAGGCGTGACTGGCTCGATTGATTACTCTGGTATAAGCCCAGAGGAGGTCAAGAAGCACTATCGCGGTCAGGTGGCTTATGTGCCAGAGGATGACTTGCATTTTCCGACGCTAACTGTTCGACAAACTCTTGAGTTTGCACTGGAGTGCAAGACGCCAAAAAGATATCGTGAGAATATTCCTCGGTATCTTGAAATCTATGGGAAAGTGTTTGGTATGTCTCACACGATGAACACTTTGGTTGGGAATGAGTACATCCGGGGTGTATCTGGTGGAGAGAAAAAGAGGATTTCTATTATTGAATCTCTTGCAACGGACTCTTCAGTGATGTGCTGGGATAACTCGACGCGAGGGTTAGATGCATCGTCGGCTCTAGACTATGCCCGCAGTCTCCGTATTATGACCGACACGTGCGGTAAAGCAACATTAATGACTCTGTACCAAGCATCAGACGCAATTTATGACCTTGCCGACAAGGTGTTGCTTATTGATGAAGGCCGGATGCTTTTTCAGGGCCCAGCGTGTGAAGCGAAGAGGTATTTTGAAGACTTGGGGTACGAATGTTCTGAGATGCAAACAACCTCCGATTTCCTCACAAGCGTCACCGTCCCCGAGAGGCGGAAATTTCGTACAGGATGGGAACATCGGGCGCCAAAAGGCCCAGTTGAATTGGAGAAAGCCTTTCGGCAGAGTGCGGCGTACCAAAAAATAGAAGAGGAGATGCAATCCTATGAGGATCAACGGTCCTATGGGAAAACCCCTCGCACTATGTCGCAGGCCGATCCGGATTCCGGAAGTCTGGATGAAGTCAAGAGGAACCTTCAGACCGACAAATCTCGTTTTGTGTCAACCAAATCGCCTTACACCATATCTATCTTCCGACAAATCATCTTGTGTTCCAAGCGTCAGATATGGCAGCTGAAAGGCCATATGGGCCCATTGTATGTCAAGTTGATCTCGTCTGTGATATATGGATTGTTAGTCGGCTCCGTGTTCTACGATCAGCCCCCTACGACAGGTGGAATGTACTCACGAGGAGGAGTCCTGTTTTACTCATCCATTTTACTTGCCTGGCTACAGATGTCTGAGCTGGAGGATGCGATGCAAGGCCGCGAAATTCTTAACCGCCAGAAGAAATTTGCTTTTGTACACCCCAGTGCTGTTTGTCTAGCCAGAGTTGTCACAGATGTTGTGGTGGTTTTTCTGGTGACAACCCTTTATCTCATTGTGGTCTACTTTCTGTCAGGCCTTCGATCAGATGTAAGTTTCGTGACACCTCGAGCCCTTTAGTGGGTTTGCTGATGTTGTAATTAATAGGCCGGATCGTTCTTCATTGATTTCTTGTTTGTCTACATGTGCACGATTTGTCTTACGGCACAATTTCGTCTGTTCGCCGTGTTCTCGCGGGACTTTGAGGTTGCGCTGCGCTACTGTGGTGTCTCCGTGTTATTCTGCATTGTCTTCGCTGGATATACCCTTTCAATAGACAAGCTGATCAACGATGTTCCTTGGGTTGGATGGATAGCGGTAAGGATACTCTACCACGAAACTTGCGCAAGAAAACTAATTGCACATAGTACACCACGCCAGCGTATTATACGTACGAACCGATGATGGCAGCGGAATTCCACAACGCAAACTTCACATGCTCTCCTGATTCAATCATCCCTTCAGGGCCTGGGTATACGGACGTTGCGTACCAGACTTGCTCATATGCCGGTAGCAGAGTTGGCAGTCTCGTTGTGAATGGAGATGACTATTTGGCCGCTAAATTTGGATTTTACAATAGCAACGTTTGGAGAGATTTTGGGATCCTTTGGCTTTTTACTATTGCTTATACTGCACTAACTTGTTGGCTGAGTGAAATACTGGAGTGGGGGCTTGACAGTGCAGGGCCGATCCAATACAAACGGTCCCGGAGAAACCAGGGAAGTCTGGGAACACAAAGCCGCGATGAGGAAAGCAACCCTGTTCAAGTCGATCCAAAGCCACCGGTTTCTTCTGAATCGTTAAGCTTGCCGCCCAATCCTGCGCTCACCGGGACCACTTCCACCTTCACATGGGATGACATTGACCTTACTATTCAAATTGGAAAGGAAACAAGAAAATTGTTGAATGGGGTTTGTGGTTATAGCAAGCCAGGAACACTAACAGCACTGGTCGGGGCATCAGGAGCTGGAAAATCAACTTGTAAGGTCTTCATGTTGATGATACTATACATTCATTTATAGGGCTAAAAATTTCACAGTGTTGACAGCTCTAACCCAGAGACAAAGCTCGGGGACATTATCCGGTACGATGTTCGTCGACAGCCGCCCTGTTGATAGATCATTTAACCGGCAAATCGGCTATTGCCAGCAAATGGACATACATGATGAGACTAGCACCGTGCGCGAGGCCTTTGAATTCTCTGCACTTCTCCGCCAAGGAGCCGATATACCGAAGGATGACAAGCTATCTTATGTAAATACCATATTGGAGACATTGGATCTTGTCGATCTCCAGAATGCCCTGATCGGGTCGTTGGATATCGAAAAGAAAAAACGAGTCACCATCGGCGTGGAACTATGCGCAAAACCTAAATTACTACTGTTTCTCGATGAGCCGACCAGTGGACTAGACAGCCAAGGTGCATCGAGTATTGTGGCATTACTTCGACGCTTGGCCGACCAGGGCTTGGGTATACTTTGCACCATCCACCAGGCAAACCAGGAACAGTTTGAGCAAGTGAGTATCCAAAACCAATAAATTAAATCGATTGCTGATAGCCATAGTTCGATCGAGTATTGGCGCTTAGTCCTGGTGGACAGACTTACTACTTTGGAGAGGTTGGAGAATCAGGCCGGTCCATTTTCGAATACTTTACGAAATATGGGAAAAAGCCCGAGAATGTCACAAATGCAGCAGATTTTCTCATTGAGGTCGTTGTTGGCGGGATGAAAGACGCCGAACACAGTATTGACTGGGCTGATATCTGGAAGAAATCCGAAGAGGCGGCGGCTGTGAAGAAGGAAGTCTCTGGTATTCGCCACAGACAAGGAACGGATGGTGAATCAGCTGTCACGAGGGATTCTTCTGCTCCATTGTACTTGCAAGTAACCCTTCTAACTAAGCGTACACTGCGTCAATTCTGGAGGAACCCTGAATACCCTTACTCTCGGCTCTACGCGTCATTCCTCCATTCATTGATAAACGGCCTCACCTACTTGCAAATCGGCAAAAGCAGCACAGACTTGCAGTCCCGGGCATTCTCGTGCTTCCTTATTTTAATGATTGTCCCTGAGTTTATCAACGCTATCTCGCTGAGGTTCATCATGAACCGTGATATTTGGAAGGCAAGGGAAGGCCCAAGTAGAATATATGGATGGGTGGCCTTCTGCACGGCGCAGATTTTGTCGGAGATTCCGTTCTCGATTGTTGGTTCTGTGATCTTTTATGTCCTTTACTACTACCTAGTGGGACTTCCACTGGGGTTTGCTGCAGGATATAACTTTTTAATGGTCTTCTTTTTCTTCCTTTTTGCTACTTCATGGGGACAATGGATTGGAGCATTGAGGTAAGTTTACATCAACAGCAGGACACACTGGTGGAGCATGGACGCTGAGCTAACTGTCATAGTGCGGACTCAATAATTGCAGCTACGCTCATGCCATTCTTCATCATCATGTGTGAGCTCTTCAACGGAATCCTTCAACCCCATGAGAAAATGCCCGTTTTCTGGAAATACACTATGTACTATGTGACCCCATTCACCTACTGGATCGGCGGCGTCCTCACGTCAGTTCTCCGCGGGACGCCGGTCATCTGTGACGATAGCGAATTAGCTTACTTCCGGAGTCCATCCAACATGACATGCGGGGAGTATGCTGGTCCGTGGCTTGAGTCTAAGGGAGTGGGTTATCTGTCTAATCCAGATGAATATGGATTGTGCGGGTATTGCGAATACAGCTATGGAAACGATGTAAGTATCTGCTACACTTATGCTGGAGAAAACTGCTAATATCTGGTAGTATCTGAGTAGCCTGGAGCTGAATCCGTCGAAGATTTGGCCCTTTTTTGGCATTTTCGTGGCGTTTGTAATATCGAATTATCTGATGGTTTATGTCCTTGTTTACTTGCGTTCTGTGTGGAAGCCATTTTGGCGCAAGGGCTAAAAGTTGAAAAGCTGGATGGATAGATAGACATTTACATAGCATGAATAACTATTTCTATCTTCAGATCAATTTCGGGTTATACTTTATTAGGCAACTCCGACGGATAAAGTCCGAAGCTGACTCCGACTTCCTTCAACTCCGAACATTCTACAACTCCATGTATTCTTTCATCTACATCTAGAATTTTGCCAGATCATGAATGAAGACCGCGGATTTCAGCCCTCAGAACAGGTAGAAGCACAGGGCCAATCACGACGGCGACGTAGACCACTCTCCTGTATTGTGTGCCGACGCCGAAAGCTCAAATGCGACCGGTCATTACCATGTGCTCAGTGCATCAAGTCAAAAACAGCTGACTCATGTACATATGCAGGACCTCGAGCTGGTCCTACCTCGAACACTAGGAGCTCTGGGACTCCCCCACGGTCAAGATTGCAAACGCCTACGCCTAGCAATCGTACCACCGCGCCGGCTGGGGGTCTCTATGTCTTTGATTCTAGACATAAATCTTTACCGAACCAGGGATCAAAATCCGGTCATTCAAATGAGCTACAGGAACTTCGTAGCCGTGTTCAAAATTTGGAGAATGCCCTGTCCGTGCAGGGTACAATTCCAACACCGGAGACCCTAGGCGGGAGTGGGAGCACTAACATCTGGTCACGCCTGGCCCCAGAAGATGAAGTTATACGTGATCTGATTGATGCAATGCCGGAGAAATATGCACGTGGTAGAAATAGCAGGACGAGAGTTGTCGGTCGCTCTGATTGGACATTATCGATGTCGTTTGTAAGTGAGCTTCTCATACCGCGAGCTGAAGTCTAACGAGGAATAGTTTCGGGATATCCAGACATTTATGAAACGTCACATCAAATCTGGTTGCAAGAATTCAAAGGATAAGGCCATAAAGCAGTTCAAGTCCGAAATATGGTCGCGTGAGAGGCTTAGCCACCAACGTGCCTACCAGGAGCAGTCTTTTGAACTTGAAGAATTGGTGCCCCCGCGCGAAATGACTGATGAGTTACTCAGCTTGTATCTGAGGACATTTGAAACTACATATCGTGTCTTGCATATTCCAACTTTTCTCAAGGAGTATGAGGCCTACTGGTCGGGCTCGCAGCCGACAGACATGGTGTTCCTTGCCAAACTACTCGCCCTGATGGCTGCAAGTAGCTGTTTTTACAACCAAGAAACCAAAATTAACGGCAAGAAATCGTTACATGAAACAGCCACGGGCTGGACTATGGCAGTCCAGTCCTGGATTGCGTCCGTTTTTGTTAGTCCCAGTGTCGATTTCCATATGCTCCAGATCAAGTGTCTTTTGATGATTGCGGGTCGGGCCATTACTGCAGATGGCGATGTTATCTGGGTGTCTGCAGGATCGTTGGTCCGCTCTGCCTTAGCCATGGGGATGCATCGTGACCCTGGGCGGCTACCATATATGACCAAATATTGGGCGGAAATGCGACGTCGATTGTGGGCTACAATTTGTGAGTTGGAGATGCAGTCGTCGTTGGACAGTGCGATGTTGCCGTCTTTTGACCTAGACGAATGCGATTGCGACCAACCATCTAACTGGGATGACGAAGAATTATCAGAGAATATGGTGGACTATCCAGCGCCGAAGGCTCTTCATAGCCAAATCACTCGTAACAGCTTTCAGGTCCTGCTATCTCGATCGCTACCAGTACGGTTCCGGATTATTAAGGTCCTCAACAGTCTAAAGTTTGCTTTGACTTACGATGAAGCTTTACGATTGACCGAAGAGCTCCTCCAATCTTTGGATGAATTGTTATTGCTCTTTCACTATGGCGGGTCTATTGTGAGCATTCCTGAAATTGAGGACACATCCTTTACGAAATCATTTCTTATTGTGTTAATACGCAAATACCTGCTGGCCTTGCACCAGCCGTACTTTGTCAACGTGCAATGCTCTGCGAAATTATCCTATTCCAGAAAGGTTTGTGTTGAGTCAGCGCTAGAAATGCTCTCTCAACTCGAACCTTTTGTTTCTGACAGCCCCGGGACACAAAACCTCGGAGGTTTGGCAGGCGGGATGTTTCGAAATGAACTATTTCGGGCTGCAATTACGCTATGTGTGGAAATGTCACTGCAGGCCGATGAGTTTCAAGGAACACTTCTGTCGCGTGCTGCCGCGACTGATTACTTGGGATCTTTTAATGGCGTGGTACGCTCACAACAATCAGTTATGCTGAGCGCTGTTGAGCGCACTCTTGAAATGTTCAGAAACTTGATTAAACCAGAGGGTAAAGGCTGTCAGACCTTTTTCTTTTTGACAATGGTCCTCGCGTCGGTAAAAGCGCGGCTAGGCAAAGAAGACCCTCTGAAAAAAGTTGAAGAAGCCTCTACGGAAGCAGTTCGACATTGCACGGAATTAATGACCATTTCTTCGGCAGAAGGAGAGTCCCAAGCAAATGACAGCTCTTTGGATGTGAGTCAACTATCTGTACCCTGCTGTATCATTCGCAACATGACCTAACAACTTGCCAGACTTCTTTAGCCACTGGAGCTGTAGATATTGCCTCCGGTGCGGGAATTGATTTTACGTCTTTGTCGGAGCCCACTGCGTTCTCGGTAAGTAATTGATATGCGTGTGGAGGATTCTACTAACAAATACAGCCTCTTGAATTTGGGAATCTATTTGATATGTATGATTATGGAATGCCTGAGTTATGGAATAATGGATTCTCTGGTGGTTTTTAGGATATTCGACTGTCCTACAGTATCAGTCGATCTGATAGGGTTTGGAAGGGATTGAGTGCTCGGAATAGTCCGATTATGAATGAGCGCCAATAATATTAATCCTGAGGTTATACGGGGGTTTACTTTAGGTACCCACAAGGCCACCAACCCCAGACCAATGACACTAGTCTAATCACATTCCAATCTCAGCTCACCTCGGTCTAACTCTGTTACAATATCCGACATATAAATAAATAACCGACGTCATCCGCTTTCTCCCCTTTAGGATCCCACCCCAACATCAGAGTAATCCATATCAACAATGTCGTAAGTTATACTAACCCTAAATTCCAGTAAAACCACCAAAATAACAAACCCGCAGCGCAATCCTCACAACCCTCGGCCTCCGAGCCGCAGCCCCTGGCGATGTAATCCCCAACAAAGCGCACGTCTACATAATCGCGAACTGGTGGCTCGCCTACCTTGCCTTCGGGACTCGTGTCGCCAAACGTATCTATGGTATCGACCACAATGCTGCTCCCCGTGAAGACCTAGCCAAATACGGTGAAGCGGCCGTGCAATCCGGTAAAATCTCGCGGCAGACATTGGACAAGCTGAAGCGGATGGAAGCTGCACACGCGAACTCGATGGAGAATTTCACCTTTTTCATTGCGGGAAGTATGTCGCCACCTTATTTGCATTGCTAATGAGGTGTCCCCAGTGCTAACGCTAGCCACAACAGTTCTGCTTGCTGTTCAGGCTGGAGTCCCCGGTGAGACTATCAATAAGATTGGAGCGTGGTATACGGTTTCCCGGGTTGTGTTCGGGTTAGCGTACATCTTTATTGAGTCGGAGCCTTTGAGCTTTGTGAGATCCGTTGCTTATTGGTCCGGCAATGTGAGCTGCATCTCGGCTTTGGTGCTCGCGGGTAAGAAGCTGTAAATTGTGATGGTGCTTAGTAGGACTATCTATTAATAGAAATTAGTGGATGAAGCTGTTAGAATTCGGTATGCTGTAATTATTCCAATGTTGTTTGCTCAAGTGAACCCTCATCTCTTTCGATGAAGAAAATAATGTATCAGTTTATAATTGATACATCGACACAAGAGTGAAGACAACCGATCATTCATCTCTCATACCAAATCTTCTGCCCTTTTAAAGCCGGCTCAAACTCCAGTCCAACGCGTTGCACATTCCCACCAGCATCAATATAGAACTCAGCCCTATAAAATGCAGTGGCATGTGCCTCGCTGTTACAAGCATACACTCTCGCCAAGAAGAATTCACCAGAAACATGGTGCAAATCCAACATAGTGGGAATAACCCTATCACTAAAATCCGCAGTCAATTTGCTTCCATTAACACGGAATGTCACTTCCCCATACCCAGGGTTCCTGTATAGCCCAGCATATTTCTGGAGGGGCAAATAACGCGGCAGGGGATGATCAGGGATGGATGGGTAGAGCTTAATCTTCGCTTCTTCGAGGGTTTCCGACTTTCCAGCCGGTTTATCTTCGCCTTCAGTTCGCTCAACAAGCCCGAGCATTTTATCCATAAGGTGCATATACAGCTTCTTCGCAGCCATCCTAGCATCCACCGAATTCCCCATGATGGCAAAGCCGAATTGCTTAGCAGGAATGAATCCGACCATAATACCGAATCCAGGCCAGCTGCCACTATGCCAGTAGAATTGTTCTCCGGCGTAGTTCTCCACCCACCATCCCAATGCATATAAGTGGTGTAGTGTGGGCGGGTACGTACTCTCAGGAGCGAGGATGATACTCCTCGGTTTGAGAAGGGGATCAAGTATTTCGTCTGAGAGGGGTCCAAGCTTGAAAATCAAAGCCCTAAGCCACTTGGCATAATCTCGAACATCGCCGACTATCGCCCCTGTGCCTTTTGTAGGTGGGTAATTCATATACGGCTCTGGGGTGTACGATTTTGTCTCCGGGATCCAGGAGTATCCCTGTACAATACGCGGCTTTAACTGCGGAGAATTGAGAACATGGTGAATAGAAAAATACGTATCCTTCATATCAAGCGGGTTCCATATTCGCTTTCTCATAAATGATCCTAGATCAACGCCAGTGCGTTTTTCAAGCATATGCGAAATAGCGATATACATATGGTTACAGTATTGCCAAGTCGTCCGGGGTTGATAGGCAAGAGGGAGATATCTCATTTTGCGGACCGCCTCTTGGATAGATTCATTGGGGTTGGCACAAGTCATTGCATTCTCATGACCTGGTAAACCTGAACGATGGGAGAGCGCATCTTCTAGGGTTGTATGGTTGGTCGCGTAATCATCTGCGAGGACGAAGTCATCCCTAATCAGGAATGAAACTGGGGTATCCCAGTTAATGGGAGATGAAGTGGATTTGCTATCGTTTATAACAAGGGAGACTGCAGCAGCGGTGAAGGCTTTTGTTGTGCTGCAGGTTGAGAATAGAGAATGAGTTGTCATTGGTTTATCTGGAAACTGGGAGATTCCGTACGCCTGGTACATTTAAGTCTTGTACGATACTATCGTGTACGAAAGAGATTGCTAATGGGCACTGACCTTTGAATAGGTATTATTCTGACCATGGACGACGGAGATTGTCAAACCGGGGACTTTCCATTTAGCCAATTCATGGCTGACGAGAGAATCGAACTCATGGTCGAATGGAGAATTATGCATTCGGAGAACCATTTTGGAGAATGGTGAAGGAGCGCAAAGAGATGGGGCCAATGTACTACTTATATTAGTGGCATCCATCCTTGTGCGGGGTATAAAGGATTTCCGGGTTAGGGCATTGCATGCTACTTCCTACTAAGATAAGTAATGAATACCATACACTAATATAAAAGAGTAAATATTATTCCTATTTATGTTTGTAGACTGCCATTCAATGCATATTCGCTAGATTAATCCCACTAGTCTCCTTACAGATTAGCACTAGTAGAGCACGCCTCAGTCCGACAATAACACGATGTAGTGATTGGCACATCAGCAGAAGCAATGGCAATATCGAGGGGAACCTGAATGCAAAGCGCTTCGTCGACCTTTCCTAAGCGCACTAGACACTCGTGGAGACCGTGCAAAGACCAGACGTTATTAAGCCTGGCCTTCCGGCGAGGAAAGTCTTTGGCGATGCCGAGGTCTTCTTTATATACAACTTCAGCCTCGTTAACACGGTTTTGCTCCAGCAAAAGCCCACCGAGAGCGTGGCGCACAGGCTGCATCCACGGCGGTGGATCACTATAGGGAAGTGCATCCTCGAGTTCGGCAGCCTTGCGGAGACTCGCGAATGCCGCCTCGTGATTGCCTTTGCGGTACTCCAACTCACCGTGTAGCATATGCGAAGCGACTTCAAGTACAGAAGTCTCCTTGCATGGCAAGCTATTAAATCGAGACCGTGGGACAGCTGCGCGTGCCTCTTCGAATTCTTTCTGCGCGGCCTCTGCCTCCGAAATCCGCCCTAGCACACCGAGTGCAATAGCTTGCGCGTATAATATATTCGCTGTTGTCGCACAATATAAGGGGCGATCTGTGGGGAGTTGAAGGCGAAGGATATCATCCCAGCGACCAAATCGCACAAGCACATGTGCCCTATTTCCCAAGAAACTTTCTGTCCAATCTGCTAACGGCGGACTTGAAATTGACAGCACTTTACTATCAACAACCTCCTCTAGATGATCCGCGGCAGTAATAGCTTCTTGGAACTGTCCAGATATCAAGGCCGCATACAATTTAGCGCATATATTATGGACGCGATAGGCGATATACAGGGCTGAACCACTCTCACGCGCAAAGTACTTGTCATCAGCAACCATGGCTTCCTGATTCGAGCGGATTGCGCTGCGGTAGTCGCCAACTGCCATATCGATATGAGTGGGCATATGCAACATATGAGAACCATCTGGGACCAGAGTGCGGAGCCGGTCAGCTGCTGGCAAAGCTTTCTCGGGATACGGCGACATTTCCATCAGGTGAATATAGAGATGACAGAGAGCGGGATTGTTCCTGCCGTTAGGCTGTGCCATTGCTAACTCTATGACTTTCTGGGCTTCTACCGTGTGGTCTCCGGTAGGTTTCCCTGTTTCCAAACTCCATAGCCCCCTAGGACTGATACACATTAGGGACTCAGCAAACAACGCAGCTATATCTACATCACTGGAATGAGCTTGGTAGACGGGGCGCATGGCATCAGCGTATGCCTTATTCAACGGTTTCATGTCGTTGGGAATGCTATTCGACGCTGGGAATCGAGCTGTAAGGCTTTTACCAGCGCCTTTTCGATTGGAGAGGCTTTGTCGGCTGACTTGACTGCACAAGTCAAAGCATCATTCGCTTTTTTGATACTCGACTGGAGATCGTCTTTGTCGAAAAGACCCCATGCTTTATTGTAGTTTGGACCGACAGCATAGGCAATTCCCCAGAATGCCATGGTGCAGGTAGGATCACATTCTGAAGCGCGTTCAAAACAGCGTACACCCTCCTCATGGTTAAACGAGTAGGACCATGCAAAGCCACGGTCAAACCATCGCTGAGCATCTGGGGAGGCGGTGGTCACAGAACGACGATGAGTACCCAGATTGTAGTAGTCCATATTGAAAGAGAGAAGAACAAATGGATACTGAAGGAGAGGAAATTGAAGACATGCTGGACAGAAAGAGAGAAGTTCACCTTTAGTTGTTTACATGCGGGGTTGACGAGATGTGACTGGTCCATTTATTTATATGCATTATGCGTGGTCATTGGTCAGTCTGTATAATTAACATAATATGGATTATATAACATTTGTATAGATTCAGCATAATTAGTCATTACTCATGGCCATATTTATTCCAATTCATCCATCCATACACTTTTTACCAATCTCCCACTCGAGTCATCTTCAAGTGCATTCCCTCTACAGGCTTCGTAGTCACTGCCCCTGCAATGTGAATCTCCTGCTTAGGATCTTGCATCTCGAACTTGAACCGTCCAACCACGCCAGCAACTGCACACCGCAACTCTGCACGAGCAAAGTCCTTTCCAATACAGGATCGTTGTCCATGCAAGAATGTGATCTGAGCAAAGTTGGTCGACGCGCCTCCAGTATGGTTGACGGTAGGGTTGCCATTCTTGTCTGTGTCGATCCAGCGCTCAGGCATGAATTCATCACCGCTGCCTCCCCAGAACTCCGGGCTGCGATTGATCGCGTATGGGCAGAGAATAACCCGAGTTCCCTTAGGAACATGTTTTCCAGCGATGGTCGTGTCGCGGATAGATTCGCGGAGGGTCGCAGGAACGGTTGGGTACAGACGGAGAACCTCCTGGCAGACGCCGTTCAGAAGAGGCATCGTTTCCAGATCGTTCCAGGTAATTGGAGTGTTACCTGATGGGATACGCTCGTGGATTTCGGCACGAAGTCGCTCCTGGATATCTGGGTGCTGGCAAAGCAAGTAGCAAGTCCAGGTTAGGGCGCTGGCGGTGGTTTCGTGCTGAGGTCTCAGTTAGCAATGAGTCGTTAGACGGCATACGGGGGTGCACATACTCCAGCAGCTAAGAAGGTCAACATCTGATCAACTAGCTCGCTGTCAGAGAAGTCTCCTCCAAGCATCATGGTTCCTAAAATATCGGCCTCGAGTTCTTTGGCTGTTGCGCCAGACGCCTTTATGGCTGCTTTCTTTTCGTTAACGATTTCAGTGCATAGGTTACGCAGGTATCCAGTCTCCTCCTCGACGACACTGTTCAGTCTCCAGGGGATCCTCTGAGCAATCGATTGGGGCAATATGAAATTGAGGGCGAGGAAGGCCATCTTCTCTTTGGTGGGTTCCAGGATAGCCAAAAAGCTATCAGCAACTTTGTTCTCAGGGTTATGCAACGAGCGGAAATCTCGGCCCATAGCTGCAGGTCCAATGACGTCGAGGGTGAGTCGACTGTTAACTGTTTAGTCGTGGTCCACACTGTAGGTATACAAAATTCAACTAACCTGGCCCAGACGCTCATTTCAATCTTTCCGGTGCCATCCTCAGGATTGGTACCTTCCATAGGATTCTGTTTCATCTCCTTCTCAAGCTCATCAAGGAGGAGCCCTGTCTTCTCCCACATGAGGGTATACAGTGCGCGGATATTCTTGATGTTAAAGGCAGGATTAAGGGCTTTCCTTTGCTTCTTATGGGCAGAGCCTTCAGACAGAATAAGGCCGAATCCAATGATCCGAGCCAAAAATTCACGAGCACGCCATGGTTTCTCGAAGTCATAGGTGTTTGTGCTCATGACATCCAGCAAGGCCTGGTGGTTGGTCACCAGCAAGTGGCTCCGACCGAGAGAATCACGGAAATGAATGAGACCTTCATTGGGGATGGATTTCATCCAGTGAAGAGGAGTACGGCCTCGCGGGTCGTCGAAAATGATCTTGACATTGTTGAGGTAGCCCTACCTCCGGTTAGTATTTTTTGAACTGTCAAGACGTACAGATAAAGTGTATATTCACCTCAACTTGTGGAAGATGCCGCAGTGGATTGATGAAGAAGGGATATATCACCAGGTTCCAGAATATCTTGAGGATCAGGTTCACGCCAAAAGCACCCAGACACACGGTGCGAAAGGTGTGATCAACAAAAACCGTACGCTGCAGGAAATAGCCCTCTACGACGCTGAGACCAGCGATCGCAAAAAGGCTATCGGCCATGATGCAGGAGTTAATACAGTTAATACCGCAATGAGTATGTGATTTTTGAATGCGTCCACTCACGGGCCCAGACTAAGACCTTTTTTCAAAGCGTGGATGGACCCAGGTTAGATAAAGGGCTTAACACTCTCCACTTTTAAAGTGGATCGGCAAGACCTCGGCAGGCCAAGCGAATGCCCGTTCATATGCGAAGATCGAGGGGGAAGGAGTAGAATGTGGAGGAATGATTAATTCTGTTGGGGATGTCGAGCATCCAAATTTACTGGACGGTGGTGGTTTCTGATTGACTATTTGTAGGCATCTTGCTAAGAAGACAGTCACTCTCTACTGACTGCTTTTCAGAAATAGACAGGTAGCAAAATGGCCAGCTAACCAGGGAGAAGCACCATAACATACGAATCAAGCCATACACCACCTGCAAGCAGTATTGTCAAGGCTTCTCCAGAACCCCAACGCGGGGAGACTAGAATAACCTCATCATGACTCTACCTGCGACTGTTGACAATCTCAACCCAGCAGAATCCATGTGAAAATCGTTGGTTGATCGACATGACGTATTCTGGCTCTAAATACCCCTGAACCAGTAAGAAACGTGGAGAACGACGCTAACAGACTCCACTTCGCAATTATTTCCTTTCTAAGACCAGGAACCAATGCAAATGAACAAGGGAAACATCCACATGGGAGAAAATGGAGGACAGATGTTAGAAATATTATCAGATGCTTGAGGGAGGGTAGAATTAGGGCAAGTGAAGCATCAATGGAACAACAACTCCACGTGAACCTCGGTAGGAGCTGTGGGGATGGATATGTTCGGACGAGATTCTTTATCTTGCTATTTGAGCTCTTTGCTAGCTCTTATTCATTCATACTTTCGACCTTCTTGACACCCCTATTCTACCCCTATCTACTCTTTCACTCATCATCATGGCCTCCCAACTAGACAACTCAATTGCGCTCGCTCGCCAATTCATCCAGTCTTCAATTGAGCGCCTCCCGGAACCGGCCCAGAATGTCGTACAGGCCCCTCTTGCGCAAAAGGCGCTGGTAGCACTCCTCGCCCTTGGGATAATTCGCTCTACCAATGACTACCTGAGCAAATGGACCATCAATAACTGGCAGCGAGCCAAGCCTTTCAATCCGGCTACCGAGCTGGTTCTTATCACTGGCGGCTGCGGTGGAATTGGGAAACAGATCATGGAGGATCTCGCGAAAAGGGGAATTAAGGTTGTGATTCTTGATATCCAAGAACCATCATTTAAGCTTCGTAAGTCGACAAGACTGGTTATCATTAGCGCTCCATTCTAATCTAATCTAGCCTCCAACGTATCCTTCTACAAATCTGACATCACCTCCACCGCCAACATCAAAGAAGTCGCCGAGCAGATCCGCTCCAACCATGGCGATCCTACGGTCCTTGTGAACAACGCCGGTCTCGGTTTCGATGGAACCATTCTGGATGAACCAGAGGCCAAGATCCGCGCCACATTCGAAGTCAACACCATGTCGCATTTCTGGATGGTCAAGGAATTCTTGCCCAGCATGATTAAGAACAACCATGGACATGTGATTACCGTTGCCAGTATGGCCAGTTTCGCTGCGTTGGGCGAAATGGCAGACTACTGCGGCACCAAAGCCAGTGCGATGGCATTCCACGAGTCTTTGACTCAGGAACTGCGCTACTGGTATAATGCGCCGAAGGTGCGCACTAGGTATGTTGTTATTCTTCTGGAGTAATACCCTGCATACTAACTTCAATAGCTGCATTCACCCCATGTGGGTTCGCACTGCTATGATCAAGATGTTGACCGATGCCAAATTCGACCAACCAATTATGACTGTGCAGACCGTGTCCGATGCTGTCGTAGATCAGATCGTCAATCAGGACAGTGGCACGGTTATCCTGCCACGTAACCTGTCGTACTACAGACTGATACGCGCATTTCCCAGTTGGTTGCAGGAGGTGGCTCGGGGGATTGGATCCAAGCCGTTTTTGAAAATGAGGAAGACGCAGCCTTATTCGCCCAATTAAATGTTGTATTTTAAATGAGATTATGAGCTAGGATGTTTTAGTTACCCAATATCCAAATGTTATGCATGTACATATTTATTTCAACAGGTAAAGACGTAAGATTCATTTACTATTTCATTCCTTGTGCAGTCATTTCACATCACTTATATACAAGGTATAGCCATGAATACAGAACTACAGATTCTCCCTCAACCACTCTTTCATTCTCTTCCCCTGTTGCGTCTCCGTCTGGTCCCCAATATATAAATTATAAATCGGCGCAACATGGCACTCTCTCCTACCAATAAACAACTCAACAGGCGAAAACCCAGCCTGGAACTTGGCTGCGAAATCCTGAATAATCGGCAGAAGAATCTCATTCCCACCACCAGTGATCAAAACCGAATTGACCTTGAAATCATGATACCAGTCGGTGGGCGCAAGCGACAAATCGGTATAATAATCTCTCTTAGCCGAGCCCAAGTACGCACCAGCCCAGGGGCCCGCGACAGCGGTCGTAATCAGATCACCGCCAGCGTAGATATCCTGGCCTGTGAAGTCGGTTTCCAGCATTGTCCACGGAGCGACCATGATCGCACCTCCGAGGTTCTCATCAACGGACAGAGGAGTGATTTGGGGGTGCGGGTGAGCGATATGCGACAGGACGCCGCCGACGAGATTCCCACCTGCTGAATCTCCGCCGATGAACACGTTGCGAGGAGCGTGGGTGGGCTTTTCGAGCACATGGCGGAGGCATTCGACTGCCTGGCGGAGTTGGGTGGGATAGGTCGCGTGCGGAGCGAGAGTGTAGGTTAAGCTGAAGACGCAGATGGACTTTCCGGCTTTTCGCATGTCCTCGATAACGCGCTCGAAGAAATTGAAGTAGCCCAGGTTAGCGGGGAGGGAGAATCCACCACCTATTTTTGTGGAACTATTAGTACCTGTCCAAAATACTCTTGTGAGGGAAGAAAAATCATACCGTGATACCAAACGAGGACATTCTCCGCATTCTTGTCTCCAACCCAATGGCCCAGTGCACCATTTCCCAGGTTGACGGTGTCAGGCAACTGACGCGTTTTCTTGATATACTGTTCGTAAATTTTATTGGTGGTCGGCATAACAGCCCTACGATTGTTAGCGGGAACTCGGTGGGACAATCGGGGATATATTGTACGACGTTACTCACTGCATCTGTAATGGACTTAGCCGACTGGTGGCTTTACGGAAGATCGCATATCCAATATGCAGAAAGAAAGACTGGGCTTGTCTCTCGGTGCGCCATAATCCGGTTAGAATGGAACAGAAAGCGGCCAGAACGATAGAAGCGAGGGCAGGAATGAAGTCGAGTTTTTCCTTGAGCGAAAGCGTCAAGGCGGAGGTATTGGAGAGCATGATTGTTGGGGAGTTGGAGCAGACGGTATAGTATATTGCTCAAGAAAGGAAGAAACAGAATAAGAGGAAGAAGAAGAAGGTCAAGTATAGACAAAGTGCCGATCCTCGCAACTGCTTCCAGGTTGGGAAAAAAGTGTCCATTCAATTGCTTTGCTTTGCTTTGCTTGATTGCTTTACTTTCTTTCACTCGATCTAATCAGTAACCGAGGTGGTTATTGTTGATATTTATTTTACTTCCTCGGCTTGAAATGGTTGAGAATTAATTACTAGAGAATTATTACTACAATAGGGACATTCATTCCTTCGTTCATCTACAGAATAGATACAATTCTCGCATGATTCCTTGTTCGGCTTCATCTGGAACCAACAGAGACAGCAATTGTCTTTTCTCTCCGCATAACCGCGGCTTTGCCACTAAAAATGTTGAGGAAAAAGAAGTCTGGAGAACCATTTGACCCGCAATCCGACTAAGAAAGAACCTGACGATCCTCCATCACCGAGGAGCATGTGAAGCCACTTTGTACTTCATCTGGTCGCATGTTCACGTTCATTCTTCATGGATATATCTCATCTCTCCCCGTCATTGTTGTTGACCTGTTCATTCTCTCCTTCTGTTCCTACAGACTGACATCTTTCCCTTTCCTTCCCTTCCATCTCATCCATCATGAACGGTCACCCTTCCATTGAGTCGGAGCATCGCTTCGACGTCATCATCATCGGAGGTGGCATCTCTGGTATCAATGCTGCTTATCGAATTCAATCCGAACTTCCTGGTTATACCTATGCTCTCCTAGAAGCTCGCGATTCCATCGGGGGTACTTGGGATCTCTTCCGATATCCTGGCATTCGGTCGGACTCCGATCTCTTCACTTTTGGTTTCTCCTGGCACCCTTGGAACCAGGACAACCCGATCGCCGAGGGTGGATCCATCGCCAAATACATGAAGGAGACTGCCAAAGAGCACGGTATCGATAAACATATCCTTCACAGGCATCGTCTTCTTTCCGCCAACTGGTCGACTGCCGACAGTACTTGGTCGCTGAACGTGGACAACGATGGCGTTGAAAAGAACTACACTGCGCGTTTCATCATCTTCGGTACCGGATACTACGACTACCATACTCCGTTGCAGACTACGATTCCGGGACTCGATGACTTCCAGGGCGAGATTATCCACCCGCAATTCTGGCCGGAGGACCTCGACTATGAAAACAAGAAAGTGGTTATCATCGGTAGTGGTGCCACCGCGATTACCCTCCTCCCCAAGATGGCCGAGAAGGCGTCACGAGTCACGATGCTCCAGCGCAGCCCGACGTACATCCTCTCCCTTCCGAACCGCAACACAAATCTGCTCGGTCTCTTCTTGCCCACAACATGGTTCCGCAAAATCCAACGCATCAGCTGGATCTGGACATCTCGCCTTTTCTTCCTCTTCTGTCAGAAATTCCCCTGGCTCGCCCGTCTGATCCTCCGTCTCTCCGTCAGCAGGCAATTGCCGAAACACATCCCTCATGACCCTCACTTCCGACCCAGATATAACCCTTGGGACCAGCGTCTGTGCGTCTGCCCGGACGGCGACTTCTTCAAGAGTCTCCATACTGGTCGCGCAGATGTAAAAACCGACACGATAGACCATGTTACACCAGACGGCATCCAACTCAATTCCGGTGACAAGCTCGACGCAGACATCATCGTTACTGCTACTGGTCTAAAACTACAGATTGCTGGCGGCGCCAATATCAGCGTTGACGGAAAGAAGATGAGCATCCCCGAGAAATACCTCTGGAACGGAGTCATGCTTCAGGATATTCCCAACGCATCCTTCGTAATCGGGTACACCAACGCGTCCTGGACACTTGGCGCAGACGCCACCGCTCTCTTCATCACTCGTCTCCTCAAGAACCTCGAGTCGCGAAAGATGATCGCCGCCACGCCAAAGATGCCCGAAGGCTCCCAAATCAAACAGCGCCGTCTCCTCAACCTCAACTCTACCTACGTCTCCGTTGCGGAGAAGAACCTCCCCAAGGCTGCGGATCGGGGGCCGTGGCAACCTCGCGATAACTACATTTCTGATTATCTGTTCTCGCAGTACGGGAAGCTAGATGATTGCTTGGAGCTCACCAAGGGGCCAAGTTTGAGGTTGCGGGCTAAGTTGCAGTAGATGTTATTCTGTGGATATCCTGAATGATGTTATTGTGGCGTGGAATTTTGCAGTTCATTTGTTTGAGTTCGAAACATATTCCCCGTTTAAATGTTCATTGTTTATATATTGTTATTATGACTTGGTATGATTTATGGTGTTCCGGATAAACATAGATTCTTGCTCTGTCTTTCATGTATATACAGTTGACAGAATATATGCATTCTATCACTCATTTTCTGGCTTCCGTGTTACTGAACGGTCTATTGGTATCAGGTGCCCTTGTAGCATATTGTTACAGTAGGTCTGTCGGAGCCACTTGTTCCTGAGCATGCCCCAACCCCGGATAACTTTTGCCATACGACGGCAACACCTAAGCCCTACGGATCCTACCCCTGCTAAACGCAGCCTAGTTGCCCTACTCGCTGAGCGGGAGGAACACGAGGAAGATAATTTACCTGCCCTAAAACCCTGGCAGTATAATAACGTACCTTCTCATGGTAACTACCTATGTAGTTCTTAGAAGAGAATAATTGGACCCTTTAAAAATTGAAATTAACTAACACCTATGCATGTATGGAATAGGGCTTGGAGTGAAAGGAGCCGATGCTTGGACCTTTAGGGATTATCGGTGCTTGTACCCGTACCGCTGGCCGGTTTGTACTACTGAGGGACTTTCAAATCAAAACAGACCATTTTGAATGACAGAATACCAGCTACGAGATCTAGGCAAATACAGTAGGAAGTATCAAGATAATCAATATGAGAATGTTTTAATAAACCTATGCCTAACTAGGCACAGTGGACTATCACCACCAGAACAAAAGCAACTCCTCAACCCAATGGATTACCTCGCCTCTTCATCAGTTTTACCTCCTGTCTCCGAGCCCTGGAACTGACTCTGGGGTAGGTTATTCAAGCGATCCTCCTCACGGTCCAACTTATAATTGGTTATCCAGAAGCCGATGGCGCCGACGAACGCCAGAATGGCAACAACGGCATAGTTCCAGGTCAACAAGGGATCTCGCGAGAGACCGACGAAGGCCTGCCCGATAGCCGAGGAGAAGGCGTTCATGAACAGGGCGACGGCCTGGACGAGAGAACGCATGTTCTTGGGGGCTTTGGTGAAGGCGTATTCGAGAGAGGTGACAGAGGCCAGAATCTCCGAGATACCACCCAGAATGTAGGTAAGAGCCTGCACCCAGACGGAGATGTCGGTGTGGAGGTTCTTCTCGTTCAGGCAGTAGTTAGCTTGCTTTCCGCATGGGCCATTCTTGTAGATGTAGTATTGTGTGACACAGGCGCAGATCATGGAGCAGCCTGCGACGGCGAAGCCGGCCGTAATACGCTTGAGCGGGGTGAATTTAATGCCGATCTTGCGCAGGAAGGGATACACGACCTGGTCGAAGATGGGAATGAAGATGATCAGGGACAAGGGGTTGAAGTTGTTGATGAGGTCGTTGGGGACACCGCCGAGTTTCATTGTGGCAGCTTGCGACGTAAGGTTGTTGATCATTTGGTTGTATGCAAGCCCTGAATAAAGCGTTAGTGGTGAGTCCAACTAATTAACAAGTGGGTGTAGGCTCACAGTAGAGAGGATACCACAAGAACACCTTGCAGGCTTTCATGCCTCTAGACACTTCATCTACCCACTCGTCATCGAAAGTCATCCACTGAGGTTTGTTGGGACCCAGGGCGCTGGGCTTGACCCGTTGCCAGAAATCGTCAGATGAGTTGCGTCTGGACGAGTCAGTAACAAAGAACCAACGATAGATGATAATGGCTTACAGTCTTGCTGGGTTAAGCGACCACCGGCCGGTCATCGCCAACTTCCACAGGCGGAATGCCTGAGTATATACGGATCCTGTAGGGGGAGCCAGGATGTAATTCTTACGGCATAAAAACAGGACAATAGGAGCGAGACAGAACATCATAGTAGGCAGGAAGAAGGCCAGCCAGAAGCCGACGTATCTCTCTGCGTAGACCATGCTGACTTGTCCAGTGATCGAGCCGATATTGATCATAAGGTAAAAGTAGAGGTAGATACGGGAAACAGTAGATGCAGGATCAACAATCACCCGCTCGCCATCCTTAAGGGTCTTGACATAAGGTTTATCACCCTCGTACTGCTCGGAGATGAGAACAGAGATATTCGATCTAACTGTGTCAGTGCAATCCGATATCAAGACCAGGAAGCGGAGAGCACATACTTGAACCCTCCAGTCCCAACACCCATGATAACCAATCCGATTGCGAAGCAAGCAATAGCCCCATTCGGGTTATCAATGACGGGAGGAATAGCGGAAATGACAAGGACGGAGTGTCCAACCAGAGCAATGGCGATTGACCACATAATGGTTTTGAAACGACCTAGATACTGGTCCGCAACCCAGGCGCCAACCAACGGCATAATGTATGACCAAAACGAATTGACTTTGAAGGGTCAGGAATGGCATCTTGATAGGCAATTGAGATACTCACACAAAGTCAACCCGGTAGATGCTTGTTGTCCCATTCCCAAGGCACCAGGTACAGCTCGATCGAAACCTGCGCCGGTCGGTGAATTTTCTGGGCGCGGACGCTGGATGAAGTTGACAACTGCAACCGTTTAGTACTGACATACGGAACACGAAGGGTAAATACTCACAGATATTGGTTGTCCCATAGTAGGAGAATCGTTCACACAATTCAACGAAAGCTACAGTATACGCCGGCCACCTCAATGAGCCAGGCACACGACGAAGAGTGTTAAATTCTTCGTCAGTAGGATATGATTTATTGAGCCCCGCATCCTCGGCATCTCCAGCAGATAACTCTTTTGATGGCTGGATTTCTTGAATGTCGTGGGCGGTGCCTATCTCTTTCTCCAAAGACGTATTCTTTTCATCCACAGTGTTAGAAAACGCGTGGGACTTGGAGATTTCCGACACGTCGACGGGATTAGACAGATCGGCCGCCATGTTGAAGGCAAGATAGCAGATGGGAAGGGTGGCGGATGGAGAATGCGAGTTCAGCGGATGATCAGGGTTAAATATGTTTGAGTGAGACATGGGGGATATGGGGAAATGTGGGTTAATGCGCCTGTCTCCAGATCCCAGCGCGATATCAGACCTCGTGGTCTGGGGTCGTAGCTCGCCCCAGTCGATGTCTCACTATCTCGGAGAAATGCCCAGAATGGGCCGAGGCATATTTGATAGGTTATCGCCAACTAGGACAGCTTTCCTACAACCAGGTTGGGCGGACTACCGTCGGTAGCCGCATTTAAAACTAGATTTCGTACAATTATTTACCGGTCAGATTGGCAATCACAGTGGCCGAGGGCAATTAAGCGAGAGAGAAGCTAGCAAGGAAGCGAGAATAAGCGGAGCGTGGCTGTTCTCGAACATTGGCAAGCGTGCCTTGGCAGGAACTTGGATATCATTTCGAAAGAGATAATCGAGAAGTAAACAAGAGTCGCGGAGGGAAAGAGCATCTTGGCCCTTCCTTGGCTGTGACTTTTCCCCCGCTGTGGCTTGTAAAAGTGCAACATTGTTCCTTGGCCCAAATTGATAGGGAGGCAAATCATGGACAAGAGTTCCCAACTAGCCAATTAGTTGCCACTGACTATGCCTGTTTGATATCGCATTCCCGTATTTCTAGGAGTTTGATAGATAGTCAATACTACCTTCCATTTTAATGCCACTAGCCCAGGTCAATCTGGACTTGGCTTTCCCATCCTTCAAGACTCGTTAACTATCACACCATCTTCCACCACCACCGGCCATTGAAATTGGGCTTGGTGGCGTAGGTTCCTTTAACGACATCCGGTCCCGGGCCGGTTCGGTTAGGAGGAGACAGACACGAAAGTGACAGATGACAGTAAGAGGAAGAAAAGAGGAAGAAAGAAGGAAAACAAACGTAAATAAAGTTGTGGAAATGGTGGAGGCACGTGGAGTCATGTGGGGGATGACTCAGCGGGTTCCTTTTTCTGGTTTTGTTTTTGGAGACTTCGGGAATCTCTACAACTTCCCACGGCGATTCCCGTTGATTGCGGAATCCAGAACTGCCCTTTGTGGAGTATTGTCTTGCTCTAGAAGTCTCCCCATTTGCCTCCCTTAGTTGAACTTGATAACTCCAACCCATCAGGAAATGTAGTGGCGACACCGCTGATATCTGGGAGTGGATTTTGCACACTTGATAGCAAATGCTACACCGCTTATCCAGTACTGCGCCATTCTCATTGACGGTAATCACTCTAGTGGCAACAAATTTAAAGATGCGATAATGGAAGGGGCATCTATCTTATCTG
Source organism: Aspergillus sclerotialis (assembly GCA_003589665.1). Lineage (NCBI taxonomy): Eukaryota > Fungi > Ascomycota > Eurotiomycetes > Eurotiales > Aspergillaceae > Aspergillus > Aspergillus sclerotialis. Next base: position 11,454 of record MVGC01000218.1, on the reverse strand, counting down.
AAAATTTGGAAGCGATCAGAGCTTAGGGTAGAGATGTGTCAAGTGAATAGTGGGTTGGCGAGTCAAAGAAAGAGAGGAACATTTATCAGTCGGGATCCTACTCTTTTGCAGTGCACTGCAACAATCAGAAATTGTAGATCGAGGGGATTTATATACGCTGCCTTTGCCCAGACTGAAATTTCCTATCTTCTCCCCATTCCCGCAACAGTGTCCGGTTACTTACCCTAATACTTTGACGCAATTAACAAAACAGCACCAACCCTGCAACTTCGGAGCTAACGCATCTTTTCATATACTATCTGTTTTCACTACCTCTGTTACTGCCAAATCGATGTAGCGCCGGCAGTTGATTCCTTCAATGCCGATAAATACCACGGGCCTGGTCATGGGACGTATATCGGTAGTCGAAGTGCTTTTTCCCTTGAATATTTATACAATACATCTCTCGCAGTTCCTAATGATGCGAAGCTTTAGTCCATCGATCAATCTAGGTTCAAAATCTTGTTCCTGTGCGAATTACAGATTTTTCAACCATCAATCACCTTCTGGAGATTCTGTGCTAGTATACTGTGCAATACGGGGATCTCCGCCTCTGATGATCCTATTGAGCGAGTTGGTTCATGATAGATTTGCAGAGGAGTGCGGGGAATCCCTGTCAGTCGTCTATCATGAGCCACTTAGGGTTCTCTATACTGACGATCTCGTGATCTAAAAGAATATCTTCAATATTGTGCCTCGAAATATCACTGACTAAGATATATTTTCCGCTAAATTCGACGAATCCTCGTCTCTTGCTGCTATCCCTTGCTTTCCGTACTTCCGTTTCCAGTTATGATGCATTATACTCCTCCTGCCAGAGGCGGGGTATGTTGTAGTCAGACGAGAGTTGATGGAAAAATCCGATGACCAGCCGAGGAGCCACATGTTTTGCTGACCCAAATTGCGTCTGTATTCGACATCTATAACTTGTTCGTCATGTCTGAAGTCACATAACCAAGCGCAGAAGGGAGTCATATTCACAATATGGATCCTAATTCTATAACTTCGTTTCTCAGGCTCGCTCTTCTACTATTCTTACCGGTAGCACTGGCATCTCCAGTCAAAAGGAGCGCTCCCACTGTTACCATATCTTCTCCGGAGGCTACTATTGTTGGTCAATGGGGAATGGCAGTCGAGCGCTTCAATGGTATTCCATTCGCCCGCCCGCCAACAGGGAACTTACGCCTGAGACCGCCGCAGCCAATTCAGTCTCCTCTAGGTACGGTCTCTGCTAAAGGACAAGCAAAATCGTGCCCTCAGATGTCTTCGTCAATTAAAAAGGCCAATATTCCAGATTCCGTTATGGAAAACCTGAAGAAAGTCCCTCTTATGCAACAAGAGGGCGATGCCGAGGAAGACTGTCTGACGCTCAATGTACACCGACCAGCGGGCACAACAGCCAAGGATAAATTACCCGTCCTTGTCTGGATTTATGGCGGAGGCTTCGAGTCTGGCTCCTCGTCGACATATGATGGCGGGGTCCTTGTATCAAATTCCAAGCTCATGAACATGCCAATTATATTTGTGGCCATGAACTATCGGGTGGGCGGCTTTGGATTTATGCCCGGCGCAGAGATCCTCGCCGATGGTGCCGCTAACTTAGGTCTCCTTGACCAGCGTTTGGCACTAGAGTGGGTTGCTGATAATATTGCCTCATTTGGGGGCGATCCATCTAAAGTAACCATTTGGGGTGAATCGGCAGGTTCTATCTCAGTTCTTGACCAGATGCTACTATATGACGGCGACACCAATTACAAGGGATCCCCACTATTCCGCGGAGCAATGATGGACTCGGGAACTATTGTTCCTGCTGATCGTGTGGATGGCGTCAAGGGACAAGCGGTTTATGATGCTGTCGTTGCAGCTGCTGGATGCTCTTCGGCAGATGATACACTATCCTGCCTGCGAGGGCTTGATTATGATGACTTCGCCAACGCTGCAAATTCGGTACCAGGAATTACAAGCTATAACTCCGTGGCATTGTCATATTTACCTCGCCCGGACGGAAAGACCATGACAGACTCTCCAGACAAACTCATCAAAGCGGGAAAATACGCATCAGTACCTTTCATCGCAGGCGACCAGGAAGACGAGGGAACGCTATTTGCACTCTTTCAGTCAAACCTCACAACAACCGAAGACCTAGTCGAGTATTTTAAAACCCTCTTTTTCTACGATGCTACGGAGGACCAAATTCGAGATTTAGTCGCTACATATCAGACCATCACCACTGACGGTTCCCCATTCCGTACTAGCATCTTTAACAATTGGTACCCGCAGTATAAACGACTAGCTGCAATCCTTGGTGATTTAACATTCACCTTAACCAGACGAGTCTTCCTCAAGTACGCATCAGAGGTAAAACCCGACGTCCCATCATGGTCCTACCTTTCGTCCTATGACTATGGCACTCCAATCCTGGGTACATTCCACGGAAGCGATATCCTGCAGGTATTCTATGGAATTCTCCCGAACTACGCGTCGAAGTCAATCCACTCGTACTATTTTTCGTTCATATACGACCTGGACCCAAACAAGCGTTCTGGCAGATATATGAACTGGCCGCAGTGGAGTGATGGCCAAAATCTGATGCATTTTTTCGCGCTACATGGAGAACTTTTGAAGGATGATTTTAGAGATGATACGTATCAGTTTCTCTTGGAGAACGTTGATTCGTTCCATATATAAGCATTGATGGGTCTTGGCTAATGGTAATTAACATGTCTCACGAGTGATGATGTTGTATATAGGCAGTTGCATATAATTTCAGAACCGCCCTTCTCCGGGGATATGTACATGCTGTTGTTTAAGAATCGATATTTGCACATCCTCAGATGCTTTAAACTACGATCATAGCGAATAGATATCAAAGTCAGCTATCACGTACTCTATACAAAAGTAAACCAAAGTAAATTTTAAATATTTGCGAATAAATCCAGAATCGTCTCCAGTTTCCAAAAACCAGTCTGGTGATTTCCTACATACCCTGCCAGGATTGCAAACCCCATCTCGGATCGCTCCCCTAGTGCATCAAGCCTCGATCTCAGAATCAAAGGAACTCCCATTATGCGATGGAAGGCGCAGAAGATCCACCACAAAGCGCATCGCCCGCGTACGACGCAGGCACCAAGACCTTTGGCAGACCGGATTCGACTTGAAGAGAAATACTTCCATCATCACCGACAGTGACCTTAGCACAGCTGTACAAGTCTATTAACTGAGTACCCGAAGAGTATTCAGCACCTTTGACGGTAACCGAGTACGAGTCGCTCGATGAACCTGCGTTTGATAAGACAGTAATAGCCTGGGAGTTGCCTGAACCTTTGCGCATAGCGAAGGTGTTATCGTCTTGGTAAAACGGAACATTCTGATTATTGTTTATTAGTGGTCCTGTAAGGGAGATAATAGAGGAAGTATACCTTGGAAGTAACGTATTTATTATCCTTCAAGATGACCAGACTCCGTATCTTATTCGTTGTCGCGATAAATTTGTATAACTCGGCATCGGTTGAATATCCTGACAGCCAAACTGCCTCGCGATTACCAGGATCTGAGCCGCCGCTGTAATGTTGCTCCTCGCCAGCGTAGATAATCGGAATGCCGTCCGAGAGGAACATGAACGTAATTGCATTTTTGGCCAGCGAGTAATCATCGGTGTACGAAGCGAATCGAGGGTTATCGTGATTCTCAATGAAGTTTCCTAGAACTGTTGGATCAGAGCAGTGCGAGGCAACGCTGTTGACCATATTGTACAGGTCACCCATGTTGCCGCCTGGAGCTTTGAAGGCATTTAGCAATGGATAGTATCTAAGCTAAGTTAGAGAGGAAGTAAATATCTGTCCACAGTAATACTCACATGGGATAATTCAATACAGCATCAAGATAACTCTGATATGCACAAGTGTATTTCGGGTCTCCGTCAAACACTTCGCCTACGCAGTAGACACCAGCGGCCTGGTTGTAGCCTTCCCAGAAGGTCTTTTCGACATGCTTTACTGTGTCTATGCGTAGGCCATCGACTGCATTTCAGTTATTAGCATCCGGGAATTTTACCGAGCATAATATAAAGCCGACTAAATTAGTAGACATACTTGAATAGTTAGATACCAAACCCGTAACCCAATCGTACCACAGCTCCCGTACTTCTGCATCCTTAGTATTAAGATCCGGCAAAGAGACAGTTGTATCGCCGAGCCAGCAATTCTGGACATCGTTTTGATCATCGTAATTGGAAATCAAACAATATTTATGGAAGTAGGATGATGAATCGAAAGGATCAAAAACGCTGTAGTCGACTGAATTGCCGGGTCCATCATACCCCTATAACCATGTCAGAATCGATTCTCTTATCAAGAGACCCTTATATACCATATGGTTCGCCACAACATCCACCATTAGGTACATCCCTCGGTCATGTAGGGCTTTCGACAGGGCCTTGAGATCGTCGGCTGTTCCGAGGTGCGAGTCGAGGTTGTATCTATCTAGTCAGTATAACTGGTAGATACATATAAGATTAAGCTCACATTTTCTGCTGCCAGTAGCCATGGTATGCCTCTCCATATCCAGTATCCTGAGACAACTGCTCAGTCACAGGGGTGATCCAAATAGCAGTAAACCCCATTCCTTGAATATAGTCTAGCTGGAAGGAAGTTAGCCAATTACCAGGAATAGAATCGAAGCACAGTACTTGATTGATAATGCCCTGCCATGTTCCACCGCAGTATAACTGCAAGAGTATTAGTCTGATACAGACATAAATGCAGGTCGGCATACACGCTTCTCCACGTCACATTCTGCAGTGGTGGAGTTGTCTGTGCGACCGAATCGATCAGTCAGGAGGAAGTAGATAGACTGGCTGCGCCATTCCGCTGGAGATAGAGATGATACTGTCTGTAGCAGGAGCAAGAAGACGACACTAATAAGTAGATGCATTATTGCGTTGTGGAAATAGATTCGAGTGGAGTTCAGTCCAAAAGTTCAACCTGTGAGTTGATTTGAACATGTTGCAGGACAGACACACTTTATATTGTGCGACAGCATTTATATACCCTTGTCGCATTAGGTAGTCGGTTATTTTCAATGCATTGGCGGGGTCAGTAGGGCAGTATGCGTGCTCAGAATATGCCCGGTTGACCACCGATAATAGCCCGCCACCTTAAAGCCAGGTACAAGTACTAGTGTTTCACCTAAAGGATGGTGTAAGGGAATGACAATGATGGTTGGCAGGAACCCCCGCAAATCGCAATAACAATCCCTCCTCTAACATTCTTCAGGTTGTTAAAGTTTATGCTACTGGAATAAACTTAACCCAACATATTTTAGCATGCCCGAAGAAAAGGCGATGGTGAACAGGGTGCGGATACATCTGAAACACTGGGCTCCGGGTGGGATATTCAGACAAACCGGGAAGAACAATGCCATGTCTTGGGAACTTGTTCGGAATGTGCCAATTCATACCTTCATCCGAAAGTTTTATACCATTGTAGTTAGGATTTGGACGAAGCAATAGTGATCAGACCAAGGCGAGATGTGGGAATCCCAGCACACTAAAAGGGCCTATGTCCATGATAGTAGGAGCATCATTATTGGGGGAGCTTATGTGGACATAATGGGAAAAAAGTTGAAGCTCTCCTGTCAAAATTCCTATTGATCTAAACAAAAGCCCAAATTCTCGATTGCTTAAGGAGGTAAGCCCAAGCCAGATGACTTCCCATAGTAAAACTATGGTTTTCTACTTCCGCAAGGATTATGGTTGAATCCCTTCCTCCTCATTCTTTTCCTTTGTTTGCCGCGCAGCTAGGACCAATAAGATAAAGAGTGACTCTACCTAGGTAAACGCCTTTCATTATCTACAGTTGAATCTTAACCTCGTACCTAAAAACTAGGCTAATCCTATCCTGAAAAAGTATATCACGGTCTTAAACAAATATTCTTAATCGCTCAATATATTCTCGAGGCATTCATTGTTGAGACCTGCCTCGGAACCGAAACCTACCTCTTCGAAAAGATTGTTGAACGGGAACGAAACAGGAAATCCCGATATCAGTCCATCGTTCAACCCATACGAAAACCCATGTCCGTCACTTGTGCTCCTCGGAGGAGACAAACCTGCGATACCTTCAACGCAGGTCAAATCTGGTACTTTGTGGTGGATGTCTTGCGTTTCAGGGTTTCGAGAAAGGCCGTTTGGATCGTTGGCCGTTGACGAGGTCCACGTTTCATTTTCATCCATGTTAGTTGGCTCTGGAAGAGATTGTTCACTTGAAATTTTCAGCAACCCATCGAGTAAATGGCGCGTCCAGATAACAGTTGGCCAAGTGTCTTGGAATCGGTGTAGGACTTGCATGTTGAAGCGAGCTCGGTGTTTGCAAATCATTTGAATATCGGGACTGCCTTTACGGATATTTATAATACACACCAATACGGACGCAAAGAGGGCTGGTAGTCTTCTTTTGTCAGCATTTCTCAATCATGAATGACGACAGATCATACATAATCGACGGCGCATTGTAAAGCGTGCCCGAGGCGAGGAGGTCCTCGACAATCCGGCTAACTTTTGTAGAAGCTTCAAACTGAGGGGATCCAACGCCGACGGTGACAGGCTTGTCCGATAGCATGCGATATAGCACTATCTGGTAATCACTACTTTTGTAAGAAAGTGTTTGAGCCATTCGCCGTGTCTCTCACCAATGAACGATATGGAGCAGCGCGGGCCAGAAACCGTTTTCTAAAGACATCTGCGAAGGGATATCCCGGAATCGAGGGGGAAGTCCCTTTTCCCATTTTAGAAAGTTCGAGTATGCTCTCGCGCTGTTCTCTTCTGCAGATGAAAGTTTGGTTTCTAGACAATATCCAACTATACACTCATTTAGCATGGGATCTCATTAGCATACCACTACCAGGGTGGAGTTGATTACCTCTGGAGATCAATTCCGCTAGGTACAGAAGGTAGGATTTACTCTCACAAGATATTCCAGGATTCAAGCGTGCTGAATCACTCGGGGTGCAACCCTCAAAATCTTCTTCGCAAAGGGTGACTATATCGCAGAAACTGGGATAGATATGAGGTGGCCTTCCATATATTGCGGCATGATGGATGTCGCAGATCTGGGAGTGAAGCTCTGCATCAGATTTGGCTTATCGGCAAAGTGGGAACAGGGTACCTACATAGAGCACCCACCATATTCTCCTCCACACTTTCTGGGTTGTTGCGGGTACAATACGATAGGACTTCCTTTGGAGATCGAAAATGTAAGCAGCTGCAAATAGCAAGGACAGGAGGATGCTTACGATCGGTGCAACCCTAACGACTGAGCAAGACCTACTGCTATTCCAAGCCAATACCAAGTATCCTTCTGGTCCATTGGCCCACCCCACCAGTTCGACAAAAGCACCGTTGCTTGAATGATGGTAATACCATCGGATTCGTTATCAGCGTCATACAACGCCTTTGCGCGACGGTAAAATGTGAGCGCGGCCAAATAACGGGAACCAAGCCCAATTTCATCCAACAGAGTTTCCGGCGCATAGAACGACGCTACCATATAAACCGCATTCAGAAGCAACGGCGAGACAGAACCAGAATTATATTTGGAGGAAAAATCCGCGGAATTAAAGATAGGGAATACAGGATAAGCGTATTTCCAAAAACAGCGCATGAGTTTATCGCTAACATCCTTGTTGGGGAGCTCAAAGGCCCCAACTCTCTCCAGCTGTTCCAGATCCTGTGCTTGGAAGTTCCTTATGGCAGTCTGGGCTGTTGCGCCTAGTATATCTAACATGGAACGTTGCAAATTTTCGCCCCAAAAGCGACTCCGTTCAGAGGAGTAAAAGGGGTCTCCCACTTCATTCAGGACATACTTAAAATTTGCTAAATCTCCCATGTACACCACTTTCTTAGTGGAATTTGCACCCTCCTCATGAAATGCGATTTCCGCCAAAGAGGGACTGACGTAGCGGCGAGTGGTTCTACTGTGTCTTCCTGGAATCTCCGTCGACGCGGCCCGCGAGTCATCTGCGGCATGAGTCGAGACATTATTCAACCCCGGGTTTCCGGGAAGCGAACGAAATCGATCTAGCCGAGGACTCGATTCCCTTTCTGCGCGCCGAGCAGGTGCTCTCGGATATCTTTGTTGTTGGTTAGCCAATTAAGTAAAACCACATCCTAATGGGTTGATAATGTACCGTCCACGCCGCGAGTTTATCAACTCACAAGTCGCTCCAGCCAGTCGACAATTCGAACAAGTATCATTTACAGAACGATCACATCTGACCCGGCGCAGATTGCACAGCTGGCAAGCTACTCTAGCTCGAGTTCTCTGGTGTGGCATGCTGTATGAACGGACCCAGCATGAACGGCGACTCCAACTCTCATTATATTATTCAATCGGAAACAAGACTGCTGTTGGATGTTGGTTAACTCTCGCCGTCTTAACTTCCTTAGACCATCATGTGACCAGTCTGGGTTCCTTTTCCCTTTCTGGCTACTTTCAACTCCGCAACTCTCCAACTTAACACATGAACAGAAGACATTCATCATTCCTCATTTTTACGATTATTTCTAACCCTCCTTTCTGTTCATACTTATACATACAGCGCAAAATACGGGTAATTACTCTGGGTTCAGAATCGAATTCAAGGATCCAATGCCTGGGTGCTTACGCAGGTAGGTACCTAAGGAAAGAGACATTTCTAACGGCGGAGTACTACTTCAATTAACCAATCATCACTTACTATTACCGAGTAGCAATTGAAACGCCGAGTTAGTTTGGACTTTGACTGGTCGCTACAAACCAAGCTTAGTCGGCGAGTACGAGTAAGGCTCACTTTGTGCACTCGAGTTGAAGGATCTACACTACCCCGGGGGTCTCTAAAGGTTTCTGTGGGGAAGCAATGCGGGGTTGGAACAGCAGCTACTGTGTATACTGGTTTTCTCCACTAGAAAGCCTCGAAGAATCGAAAATCCCTCAAGATAATCCGTGCTTCATATTTCCGTTATCTCGTGAAGTAATATTAGAGAGATTAGTAAGGGCCAGGAAGACTATATATTTGGATAGACAGCATAGAGTAGATAGGATCTGTAGATAATGTAGTTACGGGTTTTTCCCACTAACTATATCACCGTAAATATATATACAAATACACCTGCCTAGAGATTCACTTACACAACTATCAAAATTAAGAGTAGATGCTGAATTATTTCCAGTATTTGCTGGCATGATTGACATGCCAGTCAGCGCTATGAGCGGATTCTCGTAACTTTGCTTGTTTAAGCCTGGCGAGTATGGAAGATGCTTTGAGAAAGTCATAGTTCAAGTATACATCCTTCCCAACTTCGTTATTAGGATTGGTCACTTGTCTCTGAATGGCCACACTGACTCCCACTGACTTCTCTCTTCATCTGTCGTGGAGTGGGCATTCAAGAACTGCTCCTGACATTCTTCCAATCGACATTTGAAGTATTCGTAGTTGTTGTGGTTAACCCAGCCATCCTATCCTCGATACACACCAACTTTGCTGAGGAATTCCTCCATTAGCTCCACACCGCTAGCCCACTTAGCCTCATCTTCTTTTTGCTGTTCCTTGTCCTCCGCAGTGAGGAGAGTGGGCAGGAAACAGACGGTCCAATATAAGTTGACCATTCCTCTTCAAGTTTCATGAGCATACCTTGAACAACAACCTCCCCATCACTGAAAAGAGATCCGGCTAAGCCTGTTATTTGGCCAGCAAGCGAGTCCTTAAACTGCAATGCACGAGAAATATTAGGACACTGCTGGATTAACTCAATATCGTAAAGTTTGTAAAGTGACTGGGCGGCTCGAAGTTTCCTTGCCTCAAGCTCTTCCTCCGGACTAAGGTTATCGTAATTGCTAGGCAAATGAATCGATCCTAAACCTTCAGGAATGGGGCCTTCAAATTCGACTACAGCTGGATGGCGAGCTTGAAGGAAAAGAGGTGACAGGTTCACGGCCTGCCAATCGATAATAGAGAGAATCTCTGTTGGTCGGTCCGGATCCACAAAAATATTATCTGCATGCAAATCGGGATGCCAGAGAGCAGGCTTGGAGAGTTCTGTATCGTCTGGCGATAGAAACGGAATAACTTTAATATAATTCTGCAGCGTTTCTTTCTTTAATTTAGCGGTCGGTCGATACTGACCAGGCCCATAAAAGAACCCCTGCGGACGCGGAACATTTGAAAAGGATTTCAAACATTCAAGCTCTCGGTGAGCCCGTGAAAGCAGATAGTCTTCGAGAGTGTGCCCTAGTAGAAGATCTTCATTAACTCGTTTCTCAGTTAGAGTAATAGATACCTACAGGGGCCTCGGTTCGCATCAACGGCATCTCTTCCATTATCAAAGAAGGTCCTGTTCGTTGTAGGACCAACGGCAAAATCTAAGCCCTCGACTTCTTCCTTAGATTCAACCTTAACAAGCTGGTTGGGATGAACTTCTGGGAGATCCTTTGCATAATAAAGGCTTCCATACATGGGAAATCGAGAGGATACAAGTGCTTTCTCAAACCCGACAAGCTGTTTGAGAATTTGGAATTTGTCAATGCCTCGTATATCATCCCAAATCTTGCTTAACTCAACCCCTCGACTCCGTTCCATAATAATGTACTCAGCCCCAACAGGTGTTTCAGTCGACGAACTGCACGAATACACTTTTGGGGCTGGTATATTGAGTACGTTGCGGACCTAGAGACGCGTATCAGATGAAATAATCATAAACCACATAGGATAAGTAAGAGATTCCCACATAGGCCATTGTTGCCACCTCACTAGCCGTGGTGAAGTGTCGGTGCCCAGCATTTGGGTTTGGAAGCTTTGCAATAACTTCCTTCCCATCATCCATTGTGATGAGCAAACCTTGCTGAAGTTCCCTTCCGGAAGCTTCTCTAATTGGATACAGGACTTGGACCCTGTCACATTTGTCGCGATGCGGACTAGTTCAGCCAGATTAAATTTGACATAGCGGCGAGAAAGCTGTTCCTTCTCACTCCAGAGCCACCGGCCCGAGGCATAGTGATATAGGCTCTCCTCATCGCAGTCTACTGTAGATAATCCGCCGTTGATGGCACAGGTGATATGAGATTAAGGCTGAGCACATGTGGACGATGAATTGCGTGAATGCTGTGGCTTCAGATGTCGAAACCAATTCATCTCCAGATTCTTTGGATATGATAGACGAGACTGGTAGAAAACAGTTTGCTGGACTGTCGAAGAGAATGAACGAAATTTGAAGTGTAACACACAACCCCAATGTGCGGACGTTTCGTGGGAGATATGATGATTTCAAGTCGCACGGGTATCAAAACACCATTCGTAGCTATTGAGCTTCTCACTGTATTCATTGGAAAAGCAGCTCAATTGCCTACACTGGAACATATAAAAGTCCTCTCGAATAACACTCAA
>MVGC01000217.1:0-37872 GCA_003589665.1 Aspergillus sclerotialis | reverse complement strand
TTTCTTCTTTTTTTTTTCCCTTTCGGATCCTTTTTTGGCTTCTTAACCCGTTGCCGTGATGGCGCAGCGAATCGATACACCACAGTCCAGGAGTTAGTTGGTTATTTGACTCTTATCTCTTAGAATATCAACAGCTAGCTTGGAGGCGAGGGTCTTTCTGAACAGTTTACCGAGATTACTGTCCGAATGGCCAATGAGCTAATGACCTGAAACTCCTCAGAGACTCTATCCAGTTCGACAAAGCGCTCACACGTCTACGAACCAGAAGAGGACCTCGAGTACGGCCTTTGGCGGGCGCCCTAAGAGCTCAAGATGCCAATCAAGAAAGAAGTATCATGCGGCAGTTTCCAAACCCCAAGCGGCTTTTGTCGAGTAAGGAGGCCTTTTATTTGACTCCCCAAATGGGTTCCAAATGCAATACGACTGCGACCATCCCTTATCAATAGTCTCATTAATCCAGTTGACTAGCCGTCGCCAGAATTTAGTACCTCAGGCCCTCGATTTTTCGTGACTCTGATACTGAGATTGATATGAGTGCTTGAGGCGGTCGCTTCGGTTCCACGCCGCTGTATGTTGCCTGCTGGTGTAGGAACTATGAAGTCGTTGAGATTCCCGTGAAACCTGGGGCTGATCCTGGGATTGCTGATCCTGGGACTGGGTATAATATTTTTTCTATATTCGATACTTTGGAGAAGCGATTTGGTAAAGAAGTTTCAGTAGGTCAAAGGGGGGCGATAAGGTGTTTGAGAACTGTGGCTGAGGAGGCTATTGCGAGATTCTGAAAGTGATTTGTAGCATAGATAGACTCTTGGATGAGAAATTGGATGAAATGTTACTCAGCTATACTAACTTGGCTATACTTGGGTACATCTTCCTACTCTAATATTCTTGTCCCATCTAGTTTCTACCATTTCCTGTAATTAATAATCATTCGTCTCACACGTCCTCCATCAACTTGACCCATCGGGAAGGGCCAAGCGGCCCGTAACTGACAGACACATAAATCTCTCCCAAGTGGATTGATTTTATTACGCTATTATTCGGCGTCCGGAAGCCCCAGAAACCGAGTGATTGGCCTTGCTGCCTTAGTTCTGTGTGCTCTGGAAGCTACTACTGTAACACTATCGCTTACAAATGGCTTTTAATTACAAATTGTTACCAATCAATGTTGAATTGACCGTATTTATTATTGAGGCTTGACCAAAAAAATAGCTCCTGTCCAGGGGTTCATTTTAGCTGTTTTTCCTTAGCATCATCAGAAAACGACCAAATCTCAAAATGGCAGCGTCCAACGGCCTGAAAACCGCGCGAATTGGGATCCTAATCGGCAGCACCCGACGAGTACGAGTTGGGCCGTCCGTTACACAATTCGTCGAGAATACCATCGCTACAAGGAGCGCCGACTCTATCGAAACCAGCACAGTTGATATCTCCAAATTCGGTCTCCCCGTATTCGACGAAGCAGTTATCCCTGCACAAGTTCCTGCTCAGGCCCAATTCGCCCACGAACATTCCAAGGCATGGAACGCCGAGATTGAGAAATACGACGGGTATATCATTGTCTCACCGGAGTACAACTTCGGGGTTCCGGGCGGCTTGAAAAATGCTATCGACTATCTGTATCATGCGTGGACGGGGAAGCCCGTGCTTGTCATTACCTACGGTGGTTCTGGTGGAATACACGCTTCAGAGGCACTGAAAACTATCCTTGGCGGGATGAAGCTGAATGTGTGTGAGACGAGGCCGACTCTGAAATTCGGGGCGGAAATCATGCCGGCGATGGGTCAGGGAGTTTTGACTGATACCGCGAGAGAGATGTGGAAGAAGGAATATGGTGACGTTATTCTAAAAGGATGGGGTGAATTGAGACAAGCAGTGCTAGAGTCTAAGCAAAATTAAACCGAGTGTTGATCTAGTTCTGTCTGAGCAGCGACGGAAACTGGATCCTACAACGCGTCTGATAACTTCGCTATGAGGGACAGTCGAGGATCAACAGCCATTGATGACTGCATATGGAATGGATTACGGGTACTAGCTGAACCATATAATACTATAGGAGGATGATAGGTAACGGAAAGCTGTATATAGTAAGGAAAGCTGCTGATGAGCAGGTTGATTTTGTTCTATTAATATAGAAGGAGACTATCTTAAAAGATTTAGATATATAATAGACGCTTGAATAGCTGTTGTCTGAACACTACAGTAGACATGTAAGCTATGGCGATATACTAGCTGGTCTATACCAAAATTGCCTAGTAATACTACGTGATGAAAGTAAAGTAAGCTGCAATATGTGTAGGCTGTCTGGGAGCCCCAGAATCCGAGTGATTGGCCTTGGGCTCTGAAGTGATACTCATTACAGATAGAATCAGGTTGATTTATCTTATTGCCGCTAAGAAATGTTCCATATCTTCACCTTCCCAAGGTGTGTCATCGTACATCGTGACCATTGTGTCCCTTTCTATAGTTACCCATGGTGACTCCAACAGCCAGTCATCCCACTCATTTTTAGATCGACCAGCTTCTACCGACTCATTCAAGGCCCGGACTTTTGCATTGATCGTTAGAATGTCATCTTTGACTGCATCAAGTCCCCCAGGTCGCAGCACCTGCAGGCTCCTTAAACCGAGGTGCATCACAGAGGAAACAAATAAATCATCCTTCGCAACTAGGCCGAGCTGACCCAGAGAGACCGATGATTCACGTCGTGATAATTCCCCTAGAGCCGATCTCCACGTGTCTGCGTGGAGAAACTCCCGCATGGCAACCCGTAGACTCAATTGCTGAAATACGTCTTGCCCAGTCCGTTCGTAGTCTTCAAACCACGGGGGGAAACCAACCGTGTTGCGAAAGCAGTTAATGTCCGGGACACAGTAAACGAAAAATTTATATCGTGTTGCAGTAGGCAATGGAAAAACCGGGGCCGGCGGCGGGTCATAGATAGCGGAGATTGAGTGATGAAATAATTCGCCGTAAATAACCCAAGTGAACAGAGCTGTGTCTGGTTCATTGCAAATCGTGAGCAGCATTTCGGACATGGGGCCACAGTGTATATCCACTTCGCGGCTAATTGGATTCAAGACCTCGTTTTTGTATCTCCAGATCTCACGTATATCATCCAAGACAATGCCATTATCGACAATGGCAATTGCTAGATCCAACAGCGACTCCAGTCCTCCTCCAAGGGCATGATGCAATGCCTGTCTCCGCTCACCCGTTTGGACTGCCTAATCGGCCAGTTTGCGCGAGATAAGAGCCAACAACAACTGGGGATGGGGGCGTAGCCCGGGGAATGCATGGCTAGAGCGTGTGGCTAGTCGAAGGATGTTCTTTGAAGTTCCGCTGTATATCAGATACAGCCGCTTGCAGGTCAACAGCAGCGCGTAAAGCTCCTCCAGGCAGTGTATAAAGTCCAGTAAGTGTAAACGAAGTTCATTGGGAAGGCTAAGGAACGTGGCTGATGCCATCTCAGTCTTATTGTCCAGCTGCCTTCTCCAACCCCAAACGGGAATGATGTGACACGTTATAGCTGCCGGTAGGTAGGGTCGGAGTCGGGACAAAGGTTAGAGCGGTCACTCGCAGGTCTATACAGAGACCTTGCCTCTTTTATATGCACATGTTACATTTCTCATCTTCATACCCAACGACGTCGTTGACTTACTTCATCGATCGTCTCTCCAGGTCCGACATGTGCAGCTACACCCGATGCCACTGCTCGATGAAATGACAATGTAGTAGCTGGTCCATACCAAATTGCCTAGTAATACTACGTGATGAAAGTAGAGTAAGCTGCAATCTGTATAGGGTTGGCAATAACCCTTGTTTCTGCTGTAACGTAGCTTGCTTGTAGTTTCAGGGTTTGAACTGCGTTGCGTAGGACCAAGTATTCAGTCGTCCTGCTCGAATATGCTGGCATCAGTTGGCCATCACAGAATTGAAGTACGAATACCTTGTATAGCACAGACTAACAAGCTCTAGCTAGGGCTATTTGGCACAGCAATGTCTAAGTTATTATATAGACAAAGGTTCCACATCCATCACCCAGTCCAGCTCGTGAGCCATCGCATCACATCACATCCGCTATCCTACAATATTCCCAACATCATATCCATTTATTCTTCAAGAAAGCTCCCAACTAGCACAGCGGTCCTCAGAACCACCGAGCCTAAAGCAGAATGCCCCCTCAATCCCCGGAGATTAGTGAGAGACAGCTCTGGTCTACGTTGGTTTGTCAATCTGATCAGGATCATTGAAAATTAATACTATAGTACCTAGCATATACAGCCAATCTACCACCGAGTGGATTCCATCCTCACTGTCCTTCGCCATTTTCTTAAGGGATATACGTTTCTAGGTATATCAACACATAGGATACACCATTAAAACGTAGCGCTTAACCAACTCAAGAATCTATTCTTCCTCCTCTATACTCGCGTACTCCCCATCCTCATCACCCCAGTCAACTGGAGGCTCTTCATCAAATCCGGCCCCAGTAAAGCGATATTCGGATCCATACTTCGCCATCCAGCCAGACTTTTCTTCTCGAGCGGCAGGAGCAATCTCAATAGACTTTTTGACTATCTTTTGAAGAAGCGAGACGATGTGGCAGGAGTAACCCCATTCCCAGCCCATGCTGGGGCTTTTAGATACCTGTACTGAGCATTAGCTTTCTAACTTCTAGACTCATAGACAATGGAAGGGGAAAGGTACCTTGGAAAACCGGTCAATCCTGAAGAAAGTCCACCTAAACGTATCCGTACTCACACCGTAGACAGCAGGATTGGCAATCCCGGCTTCCTTTCGGATACGATGGACCATAGCTATACTCGTCCATCTCCCCAAATCAGCAATCAATCCAGAATTACTCCTAATCCCAAAAGAGGAAGGAATACAAACCCATAAACCCTAGGCAAACCCCCTCATCAGCAACAGACCCATCCCTCCTCCTCCCCTCAAGAACAACAACCAAGCCAGGCCCCAGTTTAAGCGTATCATCAAACCAGAGTCCATTATCTATCGCTGCTGTCAGTATGCGTTGACGATTGTTGTACATGACGCGACTCTGGATGGAAGTTTCATAGTGGAGGTGCATTGTCGATTCGCCTTTTCCTCTATCCCCAGGACGTGATCGCTTTGATCCCCTCAACAGAACTGCATGACTCAAACCCGAAATTCCCGATTTCAGCTCCTGGACCAGCCTCCCCAGGCTGGAATCTTTCCGCCTACTTCCAACCAGAAAACTCAATCGAAATCGATCCGTCTTCGGGACTATGCTGGCAATACAAGAAACGAGTATAACGTCTAGTCGCGAACGTATCAGGTATGGTTTGTTGTATTCGCTGCGGCCGATTATG
Source organism: Aspergillus sclerotialis (assembly GCA_003589665.1). Lineage (NCBI taxonomy): Eukaryota > Fungi > Ascomycota > Eurotiomycetes > Eurotiales > Aspergillaceae > Aspergillus > Aspergillus sclerotialis. The sequence goes on along the minus strand of MVGC01000217.1, from coordinate 32,518 downwards.
GCGTCGTGGGAGGGAAGGGTTTTTTCTGTTTCCTTGTTTAGTCCCTGGTACTATAGTGCAAGGAAGAGGAGGGTTGTGGTGGTAGTGGTTGAAGGAGAGTAGTAGGCTTACCAATATACTGAGGAACCTGTCCAACTTCATCTCTCGCTAGTGTCCAAATCTCAGGTCTCGTGTCGCGGGTGAGTTTAAAAATGTCGAGGATAGATTCTTCTGTTAGGTCTGTTGCTGGTAAGGGAGTTGCTGGCTCTGTCTCTCTTGATATTTGAGGGTTCATTTTGTAGATTCCTTTCAGAAGGCGTTTGTTGATTTAGCAAATATGAAGGTGATAATGAACACTACCTGGATGCTGGGTTAGGTATAAATAGTCAGCCATGTCTGCCTCCAGAGCTACTCGTCGTACCTGCCTATTATACCCACCTACTATACAAGAGAGGAAGGAACGAAGAGTAAAAATACAGATTCAATTCAATTCAACTACCATCCATTCCGATCGAATAAAACACCCAGCTCACAACTCCAACAATGGTATCAAGTCTTATTCCCATCCACCCATCCTTCCCGTGCTGATGAAATGAATCAGAAAACGAAAATGTAAACGCTAACGCCATTACCGGAGCTCGATCGTCCTCGTCCCGCCCACCTTGATTAACGAAATGGAATAGCAAATATCCTCCAAAATGCAGGAATAATGTGAGAATGAAAAGGCAAAATGAAAAATGAAATGGATATGATATAGTAACATCCTCAAAGTTCTCAACCTGGTCCAGCTTGGCTACCGACTACTTCCCCATCCCGTTCATCATGTTCTGTTGCTGTTGCATGACCTGGGCCTGAACAGCCGCTGCCTGAGATGCTCGCTGCTGTGCGCTCTCTCGCTCCCGCATGATCCCCTCCATCAACCAAGCCCGCGCACTCCGTTCAAGGCCGACATTATATTGCTGCGCGATATGCGGTGGGTACTGCTGAGGTGGACCATATTGAGGCATAAACCGTTGGGCCATTTCGTTCCTTAGACGCATCAGCCGTGACTGGTAGAGTTGATACTGTCGCGGGGTAATATTGGCATTTTGGAGATTGGGCATTTGGCCGCCGTTCGCCTGAGCTGCTGCCATCATCATCTGCTGTTGCTGAGGGGTCATCTGTTTGCCCTGGGGTCCCTGGTTCGGCTGTCCCTGAGCGTGTTGTTGCTGTGCCTGCATTTGCGCGAACTGTGCCCGTAGCATGTGTGCCTGATATGCTTGTGGATTCGGGACCTTTGGTTGCTGCTGCTGATTCTGCTGGTGGGCTTGCTGTAGCAAGTGTTGCTGATGCGATTGGATGTTCTGCTGTGAGTGCGTGTTGGCTTGGATCTGGGCGAGTTGTTGCGGTGTGAATTGGCCATGTCCCATGTGTCCTTGCTGAGCCGCCAGCATCTGTTGTCTCTGTTGTAGCAACATTTGCTGCTGAGGGGTGAGACCCATGGCTCCTCCCATCTGCGGAGTGCCCATAACGGCCTGATTCATCACTGGTGTCTGCGACATGGAGTGATTCGGGCTGCCATGGCTCATCCGCTGGGTAGGTGTCACGTTGCGCATAATCGGCGTGGCATGAGACATGGCTGGGGTGCCTTGTGTCATTTGAGGGGTTCCGTGGCGACTGTGTCCCTGCTGGCTTCTCGAGGGTGCCATTGGGTGGCCCATGACGTTCGGGTGCGCATGTTGTAAAGCGGATGGAGGTCTCGGTGGACTTCCTCCCTGGGCGGACGACGTCATGCTCATTGGTACGCCAGCTTGTGTTGCCATGACATTGCCAACCAGAGGAGATGATATGTTGTGGGGGGTTTGGTTGCGGACGACTGGGGATGATGCCTGGGCTTGGGTAACTCCATTGGCCTGGTTCATAACGTGTCGGTTCTGCTGAGCGGCAATCTGGGCCTGTTGAGCAGCAAGTTGTTGTCTCCGAGCTTCTTCCTTGGCATGTTCCTCCGCCTGCCGCTGTTCCAGTAAACGACGCCGTTCTCTCTCCTGCTCCTGCTGCTGCCGCTTGGCCATTTCTTGCTTGACTTTCATTTCGTGATTTCGCTTGGCCTTCTCATCGTGCTGGATTCGAATATTTTCGAGAGTCTTGAATCTCGAGAAGCGTGGTTCGAAAGGTGCGACACCGCCTGCATCGTCGACGGCAGACTTAGGACCACCGGCAGCTCCTGACACAGTGGGCTCTAAGCGTTCATCCATTATAAGCATGAATCTCTCTTCCTCAGCTGCCAGGGCTTCGTCAGCAGCAAGCTCTGCAACAGTCCGCTTCCTCCTCTTCGGTGACGGTGGCGGGTCACGGTGGAGTGGGCTTTCTAGGAACTTGAGGAGATCTTGTACAGCTTCTAAGCTGTCAACAGGGTCCAGAAACAGGGGTGGTGCAAGTGCCCTTGTCAACCTAGATTCACATTCTGCAAGGTCTTGGGGCTCAACGAGCATTTTCTGCCTCTTCGCGACATGTCCGCGATCTGTCTGGTCGGCTGAGACAGTGAGCGATTGAGACCCCATAGAGGACTGCGAGCGAGAGTTCGGAGCCGGCTGTCTGGCAGCTCTCGGGTCAGGTGTCGTGGCAAGGAGCGTGAGTTCCGCTTGAATGGAACGAGGAGTGGGATGAAGGACGGTTGTAAAAACTCGAGGCTTTGGGGCAGGTGGTTTCTTTTCCGGTGAAGCTTCGGTATCGTTTGACGGCTCTCCATTAGTATTATCAGATTGTTGACTGTCCAGCTGTTTCGATGGCGACTTCTCGGAACTCAATTGGGTCTGTTTTGGGTATGGTACAAATGCAGAGGGTGTAACATGTTCGTTGTAGTTATGAATTGAAAAGGGAGTATTGTTCTCGTTCGAAGATGACGCTAGAGACTTCCTGGCCTGTGCTGACGCCGACTTGTGATCGACAACGCGAACAATAAGACATCCTAGCATACATTAGTACACACCTAATATCACAGGTGGGCCAACTCACCTTCGTAGAATCGAACATTGGCACGCAGAAGCTCTTCCATCATATCCTGGGGAACTGTTCCAGCACGGATATGATCGATAATAACCTTCATTTCTGAGTTATATGGGAAGCTTCCATCTTGCTGTTCAAAGCGGAAATGGGTCGGGTGAAGGTGAACGATGAGGGAGGGAGGTGATTTGGAGTATTTCGAAAGGATGTAGGGGGTAGTTTTAACTAGGCCAGTTAGCAAAGCACAGGCTATCAATAAGAGATAGCTCACCATATGGCTCAGGAGCATTCTTCCCAGGGCGACGACCATTATCCGTAGACGCAGTTCTCGTCATCGGCTTCTGCACCCGGAGAGGCTGGTCCGGGCGTTGCGGCTCTTTCCTGGCCCGATTCAGTGGACCCTTGGCCGCCGAATTGTTCACGCCATTCGGACTCTGAGAAACAGAGCCATTGACAGGTGTAGAGGACGGCGCTTCCGAACCGGGAAGGCGTTTAGACGATGATTGCGGGGAGGTCGATTCTGTCTGGGGTTTGACTCCATTGGCACCAGGCTGCGAGAAAGGCGGGGGCGGACGCTTCATTTTCGGGGGATAGGTCGGTTTCGAGACCGCCGTCGCCATGTTGTCGACGGCAGGCATGCGACACGATAAATATGGTTCGGCGCGACTATCGGAAGGTAGGTCGAGGATTAGAAGGATGCAATGCTCCGGAAGTCGATGATAGCCGATGCGCGAGACATGTGGGGAGCGGAGCACGGCACCGGCCACACTACCAGCTCACAAGGTGGATTTTGGAGATTGGAAAAGTGTCAGATGGAGCGGCTGGGGAGAGTAACAGAATCGCGATAAAACCAAACGACGGCCAAGAGAGACGGGGATGGAAGACGACGAAGGCAAAGGGAGTTTCTTTCTGCTTGCGGGAATTGAAAGTCGCCTGCCGGGTCACGTGGTATAGTACTTAGTCAGCCTTATGCTCACAACTACTTGTGCATTCAATTCACTACTCTTCCACTACGAAACAAATAGACAAGGTCAAGGAGGTATTCCATAAATTAATTAATTCATTTTGGCATGGCGAGGAACCAACTGTCAGCTGGACTTTACCAAAAGAGTATTATCATACGATCAATATCATGAACCAAGGGGAATCCAGCACATAATCATAACAAGAGATACAGACAGGTATAAACACGCAATAGAACATATAAACAAAACCCAATCCTGGCTTAATCATGGCCACTTACTCTTCGTCGCCAGTCATCCCCTGTTCGCAGAACATCGACAACATCGATGCGTTTCCCAATCCCTGTGGTGCCCTCTTTCTGCCACCATTTCTCCCCTTTCTCAGCAAGTGCGGATTCATCATCACTATCGATGAGACCACCACGACCACCATCATCGCCAACAACAACTACCACCTGACGAACCCAGCCGGAGATATGATGGACTGCATCCCCTTCGCTTCCAGTCAAGGACTCTTGGACATATACAATATCTGGAGACAGATGGCGCACAAGATGCACATAGCCAGTGGCAGTGCTGAACGGCATTATCATGCTCTCCTTCTCAACAAGAGTCTGCGCCTGGGTGTACAAGGTGTTGTAGAAGGAGCTAGGGCCCTCGCCCTCGTCCATTGCACGGGGCTCGACTGCAGACATCTCGCCAGTTGGTAGTTCGCCGGACGCTTGGGCTTCTTCAGGCGCAATGTTGGAGTAGGATGAGGTGATGGACGTGGTAGGACGGGATGGGCTACCTTCCGTAGAAGGTTTCATGCCGGGTGCATATACTAAAACGAAAATTCTTGCAGTATCAGGGTCGACATTCTCGGGGAGGTGTGATAGGACAGACTGTAACTGTTAGCGGGCAATCGAGTTCTAGATATTAGTATAACATACCGCGTGCTCAGAAGCGAAATCATCTGATTCGGCACGAGACTCTGAAGAAATAACAATGGCGACTGTCTTCTTTTTCTTGTCAAAAGGTGGTTGGGTCGTAACCGGACCACGGGTTGGTAGAGCTCCACTCATGGAAGCAGCTCTCTCAGTAGCTCTAGACTGCACTTCCTCAGACCACCTAGAATGGTCTTCAAAATCACCCCGATCCTCTTCCCGTATGGATGTGAGACCACCACCCATGAAAGCTCCTGCAGCTGCCACGCCAGCAGCAACTCTTCTGCTGGCACCTTCGAAGATCTGCTGGGGACTCGGGGTACGGCGTAAAGCTCCTTGCATACGAGCCATCACACTAGCTTCGTCTTCACCACGCATGTCAGTTCCTATAGTCATGCCGTATTCCATACCAGGTCCGACAGGAGGGACGTCCCCAGGACCAGGACCAGGACCAGGCCCGCGGAAGCCGTCACCTCCATAACCATCATCTCTCGGGCGATAATCGTCTTCATCGTCGTCATTCCGTTCACTCCAAATCCACGCCGCAATTCCGAGTGTTGCGACACCAACTGTCAAGGCCAGAGGTATCCAATATCCCATCGCAGTCCGTCGGCCAGTCGGGCTGAAACCAGCACCCGCAGCTGGAATCCGACGGCGTCGGGGATCCTGGGAGGGAGGGAAAGACATTGGAGCCGCAGAATAGATTAGAAGTGTCGCATAGACAAATAAAAGTCAGTCGCAAATGGCGCAAGTCACATCGCAAGGAAAATTGAAGAATGAGCAAAGGTAAGGAAGGGGGAAGGAGAAAGCCTCGGAGGTCCAGAAACCATGTGGCTGGTGATGTTGTTTACCGCGGATGTGCTGATTCAGAGCTGAGTCAGCTATCGCTATCAGCACGTGCAGGTGGGATTTCTTTGAATTTCAGCGGAGAAAGAAAGATTGACTCAGTCGCATTTGGGACAGCTTAGTCGGGCGTTAATATAAGTGGCAGGTGAACTTCTAGTATGCTGTGATAGTCAGGTTCGCAACTCCCGCTTTTACTGCTCAAGTCACTCCGAAACCCACACATCATCAGCCCTCGTTGAACCCCACGAAGTGCAATATCAACCGCGACGTTGGCACCATGCCGCACTCTGTCCCCGTTCCTCCTACCGGCTTCCAGGCCCTCATCTTATGCGGTCCTGGAGTCTCTCTCAATACCTTTACATCGAATCCCGAAGAGTACCCCAAGGCCCTAATTCCAATTGCCAATCGTCCGATGTTATTCTACCCTCTGGAATGGTGCTATCGCATGGGAATTACAAGTAAGTCCCGCTCTTTGGTCAACAGATTGACAGCTAACTAGGTCAGATATTACATTGATTACCCCGCCCGCTAGCAAATCGCCGTTAGAAGCTGCCCTTTCTCAAAATCCACATCTTACATCTCTCCCTTCCCCATCGCCATCTATTCTAGCGCCTGCGGACTTGACCCTAACAACGGGTACCGCGGAGCTTCTCCGTCTTCCAGAAGTCCAATCCTGTATCAAGTCTGACTTCCTCTTACTCCCATGTGATCTTATTTGTGACATTCCCGGCGAATCTCTTCTGGAAGCATGGATGGTGGCCCAGAGTGCATTAGGAGGCTCGTCCACTCTCCGCGACGGGCGAAACACCCATGGATCTATCACGAGTGGTATGGGTGGTGAGACAGGTGGTAGACGAGGCGGTCTCGCAGTTTATTATCAAACCAAGGGTCTGGAAGAAAGTGTCAAGGGTGAAGTTACGGATTTTGCTGCTATTTCCCCTCTTGATCAAGATGAAGCTCCTGCTGTTTCTCATCCGTTGGAGGGACCTGCTGGCTTGCGATTCGGTCTGTCAAAATTGGTGCTATCCATGCCTATGGATACATTAAAAGAAAAGATGGAAGAGGACAAGGGATTCCTTCTTCGGCATTCTCTTATGAAAAAGCACGCTCAAGTAAAGATGCTATCCAGTTATAGGGATAGCCATATTTACATATTCCCGTACTGGGCTAAGCTTTACGCGCTTTTAAACGAAAAGTTTGAAAGCGTAAGCGAAGATCTTGTTGGCTGGTGGGCGAAATCGGAGTGGCAGACGGGACTTGGGGATAAGCTTAAGTTGCGAGAGATCTTCGAACCGGAAAGTGACCAAACCGGTGACTCTGGCAGCTACGACGGCGAGACCCTCGAGGAGGAGATTGATCTGAAAGCGATGAGCACTACGAAAGCCGGGGCTGGCACCTCCCAAGACGAGACGGCTGCCAACCTCGCATCTCGGGTCAAATCTGGGGAAACCGCCCAAAAAGCCTCAGAGAAACTCACTGTCCCTCCAGTCTTAGCCTACGTGCATTCCTCCCAGCCCTCTGCCCCCATGATCCGCCGTGTCGATAGCTCGGCACTCCTCCTCTCTGTCTCCCTCCGACTCGCGAAGCTCGAATCCGTTGAAGAAGTCGGCCGCGCCGCCGCGTCACCATTCGCCCATAACCACAAGATCGCTTATCCTGCAGGTATAGCCCAGCGCTGCACCGTCACCAAAGCCGACTGCCTTCTCGCACAAAACGTCACAGTCGAAGAAAAATGCGTGATCAAAGAATCCGTCATCGGCACGAACTGCCACGTCGCTAGCGGGGCGCGACTAACGCGTTGTCTGCTCATGGATGGAGCTGTAGTCGGCGAGCGGTGTCAATTGACAGGGTGTATTATCGGACGGAGGAGTAAGATTGGGCGCGAGAGCGTGTTGAAGGATTGTGAGGTCCAGGATGGAAATGTGGTTGAGGATGAGACAGATGCGAAGAATGAGAAGTTTATGATCTTCGAGGGACTCGATGAGGAAGATGATGAGGGAATGGATGTCTCGGGGGATTTTGATGACGAGAAAGATGACTTGGGTTTCTGATTGTTGATGACTTGAATATAAGTACTGTTTCTTGGTTCTAACGGTCTACGGTCTAGATGAATATGCTCCGATGATTTTTGCAGGATTTCTTCATTCTGTGACAATTTGGTACCTGCTTAACTACTCGTATAATCGTACATTGCATTTGAAATCAAATAAAAGAAAAAGAAAACAAGAACCGCAACCGCAATCCCCCATCTTTTCTTCCCCATCTTCCTTTTTTCTTTTTTTTTTTTCCATCAACTAGCTCAACTCCCTCCCATGAGAGCGAAAAAAAAAGCCTCATCCATACCTCATGACTCATTCAGACGGAAAAAAGCAGAAGTACAAACAAGCCAGAGTCATTCGTCGTCAATCATTCCTTAAACCACCACCATACCATCGTCCCATATCGTACAACCCTCCATAAAACTCCATCGCTTCTCCATTCAAATCCATCCCTCGCGTCGTAACTGTCATTCAGTCGAGTGTCATTCAGATCCTGTCCTGATTACTCAGTCTTTCCCGACCTTTGCCTTTATCCTTCCTGGTTCTGCGGCTCCTGCTGGTCCTGACCACTGCCCTGATCATGATCTGGAGCTGGAGATTGGGTCTGAGTTTGTTCCTGGTTCTGGCCCTGCCCCTGAGCCTGGGTCTGGGTCTGGGCCTGAGCATGTGACTGAGTCTGTGCTTGACGCCTTGCCTGAGCCCGGGCCTCGTACTCCGCCTCAATTTCCCGAACACGCTCCCGCCAATGCGCCCGAATATATGGTTCAAGCTGCCTCTGAGCGTCAACTTGCTCCCCAAGTTGCGCCTGGGCCTGCGTCTGCTCCACGGTCAGCGGGCTGGAAGTCTGAGGAACAGAGGGTGTTCCAAAGTATGTCGAATCCCAGTCAGTGAACGCAGTCTGGCTCCGATTAGGGGCTAGTGCAATTTGAGCTAGTCGTGCGATGTCCACAGGCTGTGCCGGGGCCCGAGTTGAAGCCGGAGCCCGAGCCCGAGTCTGTCCCTGAGTGCGTCCCTGAGTGCGTCCCTGAGTGTGTCCCTGAGTCGATCCCTGAGTCTGGCCACGATTTGGTCCACCGAGGTAACGATAAGAAGATGAACGTGGCTCGGAAGGGCCGCGGGGTTCTCCAAGTGTGAATGGCGAATAAGGACGACGTGGTGCGGCACTGGAAGAAGGCCCTGATGTAGATGTGGAAGCTAAAGTGGGCAGGTTAGAGTAGTTATGAATGATACGGACTGATGAAAACTTACCAGTAGTACTGCGCCTTGGGGAAGCCGCGCTGACATGACCGCTCATATCCCAGGTCATACTCAGCTGTCTTGCTTCTTGGGATCTTGCAGATCCGATGGTAGGGAAGGGGAATCCGGACTGAGTAGCATTAGCACCAAGACCCATATTGCCCTGTCCACCAGTCGAAGGACCAGAAGTTGTAAAGCCATGGGAACGGCCAGGCCCGTGGATAGGCAAATCGTTTCGAATTCTACCGAGATTTTCTTCATAAGCACTCCGCCATCTGATGTGACTTTCGCGTTCTTGACTTGGGCCACCAAGCTGCTCTAACCAGGTAACTGGAGGACCTGGCGGAGCATATGGATCCCGGACTGAAGCCTGGGCATTGCTAGTCGACATGGGTGGCTGGGGTCCGTGCTCCATGGGCTGCGAGGACTGCTGGACCATACCGTTGGTAGGACCTTGGTTGTGACTAGTGATTCCTGTCTGGCCCTGGTCGTCGTTCGGGTTCTGTGGCTCGGAAGAAGCTTCCCTCGAACTCTGGCGCACTGCAAGGAGAGAGAAGAACGGATTTGCGCTAGGCAGAGGTGGTGGCACAAAATAATTATTCGAAGCATGAGGAAGAGCACCCTGGCTAGCTTGGCCACTGCCATCGTCAGAACCAGAAGTGGAATTCATTCTGGCGTTCGTGACAGCGGGGCACTGAGTGTTGCTTTGAGGTGGATTTGCTCCCGATGCGTTCTGGGTAAATGGAAATTGTTGTTGCGAGTAAGCGAGTCCTGATGATTGGGGAGGGTTAAACGCAGATGAAGTTTGCAAGTTGGCAGGTTCTGCTGATAGGTTAGGAGTAGCCGAAGATAGGAGTTGAAAGTAAGCAGGGAGATCCTCAGGCCTCGGAAATGATGAAGGTGGGTAGAAAGTGAGGTCTGAGAACGGAATAAAAGATAATGGGTGTCGGGGTTGTGCCCTAAGGCTAGCAGACCCCATGGGGGAATTTGGCACATGACCGCCAGGGAAACTAGCAGCTACTGACGTACCAGTATTCATGGTGCCCATTGAAGAGCCTTGCATTGAGTTTCCAGCGTAACCAATACTGGCACTTGTAGCAGTAGACTGTTGCATCTGAGGCTGATTGGGGAAACTACCCTGCATCTGAGGCGGATCGGCGAAAATACCAAGCATCGGTTCTCCCGGAACATGCCTCACCCTCCTCCTCCTTCTCCGTAGCGGGCCGTTGGGCAAAACACCAGGCATCGGTTCTCCGATACCAACATCCACTGGGATATTGGGCATCTGCTGGTCGTTGGAGGAACTACTACGCATCGGCTCTCCCATAACAGCATTCAGCGTCGTATTGGGCCACTGCTGGGCGTTGGCGAAACTACCAAGCATCGGCTGTCCCATACCAACATCCACCGTCGTATTGGGCCTCTGTTTCTGGGTGTTGGGGAAAGTACCAAGCATCATCGGTTCTCCCGTTCCAACCCTCACCATCGTATTGGACCTCTGTCTCTGGACGGTTGGAAAATCTAGGCTAGCATAAGCCGCTTGCATGGTTGTTGCCTCAGGGTTAGACTGCATCTGATAGTCCATTGCAGCGGGAAAAGCACTTGTCGACCCGATTTGCATATTATCTTGAGACTGCTGCATATTGTGCTGCATATTGTTGTCGCCCTGATACATATCAAAAGTATTATGCTCCAGTCCCATGTCGTGGGAGCCTGGCAATTGAGAGGATTGGAAATTAGAATCAACAGTAGTCTGATCGGTTTCCATGTTGCTGGGGAACAGCGACTCAGGAGATTGATGATTAACAGCAGCAGTATTCTGGTTTATCTCCATGCTACTGGAGGCCGGCAATTCAGGGGATTGGAAATCAAAACCAACAGGTTCATGAAGGCTGTTTAGGAGGGTTTCCCACTCGCCGGGCCCATCTTCGTTGCTCTGCTGATGTGCCTGAGCGTCTGCCTCAATATCTTCCATCATGTGCATAGTAGCCTCCCCGATTGCCTGGAGATTTGCATCCTCCATGTCGTCATCACTGTTGGTGCCGTCCAAAGTCCTTATCGCAGCCACCTTATGGGCCTTCTCCTCATTGCGATTAGGCTTGGACATTTTGATGATAAAGTTGACGTAGTAGATACAAGAATGCAATTGATAAACAAGGAGTGTCTTGGAACGATGAAGCTGCCTTGGAGGCAGGTAAAAGGGATGATACTTGGCGTGCCAAGCTGAACGTAGTATCACGGACAATCAGCGTAGTAAAATTAAAAGCACAGTATTAAGAGAGACAACGTAAAATAGTTAACGAAAATAACGAAATGAATGACAAACAGAATGCAAAGGAAAGTACAAGAGTGATAAAACGAAGGTAGATGAAGAGGGGTGGAAGGAAAGACAAACAAAAGTTGTTTTCGTGGGAAGAAAACGGTGATGGGGGTATATACCCTACTCCCACGCCGAGACAGTGATGAAAAAAGTCACTTGACCTTCTCCCACTAATTTCCAAATTCATTTTTTATTATGATACTATTCCCAGCTTCCCAGCTTGATTTTCATCCCCAATTTTCGCTGGTATCTTGAGATATACTTCAATTAAGGTTAAGGTTATCACGTTCCGACGCTAGCGTCGGATCTAACCGATCTAACCGATCCCGATTTCGGTATGCCGCATCAATACCGAGCCTTAGTAAGAAGCCACCAGTATACTAATAAGTCGTGAAAATGCCACTAGATACGTCCAATTCATGTGCATTATGTTCCCAGCAGCATAGATGTATTATAAAGACAATCCGATGTGAATAACCTCAAACCGAGGGCTTGCCGATGCAGTATCTCTGATGAAAGAGCTGCTAAACGGTATACAGAATGAATGACATTGTTAGTCTTCTTCATTCCCACTCTTGAGTCCAAAACATTCAATATTGAGTGCTAATCAATATTTACTGCTCAAAATAGTCAATTTCTACCCAGTTCTCCTACAATTGCGCACTACACAAGGTCCAGGTTGAATCGTACTATGATAGAGCATGTAAACTGAACAGGATGGGTCTCAACAGGATAGTGATTTCGATACCTCAGAAATTAGGACGACTGGCTATTAAATTGCCAAGGAATATGGAGTAATAAGCGGCAAATTATCTCTGATCTGAATTCGGTTCTCTGGCATGCTCGGACGAAATCCTTGGTAATATCTAATATTGCCGAAAAATGCTCCACATTCTTTAAGCACATCCTACTTAGTAATTCATTCTTTCTATTTGTAAAACACTACATTATACATGTAGTTGTCTTACCAAAAGCATCCTGAACATGGTGCCTCAGCGCCATTAGATGAAGCGTAACCATGCACAATCCCATCAAGTGCTTCAAGCAAATATTTTAATTTAGGAGTCCAGTGCTATAAATAAGGCAAAAAAGAAAAGAATGTTAAAACAACTAAAATATCGTAAGAAATGGCTTAAACCGAGGAATGTAGGGTCCTACAATCCTACCAACCCAGAAAATACACGAGAGCCCCAATACACCACGGTTTGGTTTAAGCTAACTTCATCATGTACACTGAAAGTAGCTTGTACATGGTAAATACGAGCATACCAGCTGTATATTATTAAGGGTGAGTAGTCCAAGCTGAGACAATCCCCTGTTCCCGAGGATTGCATGTGAATGAACGGGGATTCGAAGCGAGCGCAAGATTCTAAAAGTCGCGGAATGTGACTCTCTAAATACCAGTGTCTATTATCCGAGGGGCTAGGACTAGGGGCTATTGTGGTTTTCATATGCGATAGACACTCTCTTGCTGGTTTCTTGTATAAAAATCTGGATGGAGAGGTAAAATGTGCGGATTGCCTCTACATTGGTGGAATCTAATAGGCACAGAATAGATACCTAAGTTCTGCAATTTGCATACTGTATTACTCAGGCATTTTTATAATCTACTCGTAATTTGGCCAAAAGTGGGCTTGTATCGGTTTTATGTATCGATCCAGTTCGTTCTTTCAACCAACTAATTGGATAACCTGACAGATAAATATAGGCATTCATTTATTAAGCGAATTATATTCAAAAGGTAAAGAGGTAGTAGCCTACTGCAAATGCTATATTCATCTTGACCTAGAGCATCTTCCTTATATCCAAGTTCTAATGGCATCTCAAGGTAACAATCACGTGTGCATGTATATATATATTTTGAATACCAACATAAGGTGTATGGTACTTGGGCAGATGTACAGTACGTACCTTAATATCAACATATTATATTCATAGAGGTTTTTGTTCATTGCCTGGGTGCTTTTCTCTCCAGTGTCCCTCCAATCCGCACTCATGGTTGGGGCTTATTACTGACTGATATTTGGTCCTTAGGCAAAGACTCGGATGAAGAATGCCCTTATATCATCTAGCCCTTGTTTATTATACAGTGTGCTAATAATACTGTTTATTTACTATAGAGCGCGATGGAATACGCTATGATCATAGAAATTGAGCTCTGATGTGTCGAGTATAGCTGTTTGGGCAAGGATGATTAGAAGTACGTCTGCGAACAACAGTATAATAAAAAATAGAAATCATAAATAAGACCACTTGGATATTGCTTTTATCTATCTAATTATTTCGTTAAATAACCACAACCGATATATAATCAGACATATAATAAACAGTATGGTCAAGCTTCTCACCTACAAGCCACTACACCAAGCCAAATCAGCTAACAAACGGTCTGGACATCCACAGAGATCTGATCTCATCTTCAAACTCTGGATTCTAACTCCATATCAAGAAATCCCATCCAGCGCCCTCCCTCAGACCTCCCACCTCTCAAATCCCAAGCCAGCAAGCGAGCACCCACACCTTCCATGCAGACAACACGGCTGAACACAGTACATCAATACCAAGGAGGCAAGGTAAAATGTACTACACACATCATCCAGTGAGCCAAGGAGGATTAATTCCTTTCCTTCCATTCCATCAATTCCATCCTTCGACGAATCATGAGACTTCTCAGTGGGATTGGAAATTCGTCCATTCCAGCCCGCTCATGTCCGGGCCAGTTAGATCGGAAATCGCCGCGTGTTGTGTAATCTGCACTCGTCACCGGCTAGGAGGTAGGAGTCAATCAGGTTTTGGGAATTGAGTTGATTTGAATTGAGGTAGTTGAGGGTTGGGTCTATACGTCGGTCACTGTGTGTGTATAGGTAGGTAGGTAGGTAGGTATGTGTAGGTTCCTAGGTAGTCTTGAGAAATCAAGAAATGGATTAAACCTGTACAAGCAGATGATGGGCATGAAGAACTCGAGTCCATAGTTTAAAGGACCGAGCGCTCGTTCTCTCTCCGTTTTATTCTCCTCGCGGGATATCCCATCCCGTCCGACCGATCGGTCCTATACAATCTGCGTCGTTTAGCACTCTACGTGATATTATATAAACAGCATTCAGCCTATTTTTCTAAGCATTACACGTCCTCGAGAATTGTTCTACTCCCATCTCAAATCTCGGTACCTCCGACCCAAGTCCTCGTGACATCGCACGCATGTATCACAACAGATAAGCAACTGGAATTCCAAAGTGAGCCATGACAGCGACCTTAGCCCCGATCGCGATGTAGCGTGCGTGCGTAGTATGTATTATTGCAGTGTACCAGACAAGTACTCGGTACTTGGATTTGGGACTCGAACTGTACACCGTGAGCACGAGAGAGATGCAGCTTAGTTGTGGAATGGACTGTAAGGCTGTGTTTTGGTGGGTAGTACTAGGTAGGGTAGGGGCTGGGATATTCCAAGTTTCTAGTTATTTTGATAAGGACATTGAGGGATTCGATTATTGGTGATTTGAGAAGAGATAAATGGAAGTAAGGTAGGTATTTTCGTGTTGGCTGTTGATAAGAAGAGGAGAGGAGGTAAGAATGCCGAGGCTTATGTGTTCCCGGTTTGTTGACGTCTTTTCCGGTTGCGGATGTTGTGCAGAAGGGCTTATTAGACAATGCGCTTGTCATTACATAGTCTAATTTGGGTATTTTTGAGTTGTATAGTATAATATAATTAGCAATAATTTGTTGGATAAAATTTTGTTTGAAGCAGGTCAACTTGCAGAATTAATTTTTACTTATATTATCTTTACGCGAGGGAGACGCGAGGGATAATCGTTCTATTTAAAGGCGTTTGTTGACCGACTATTCTAAAATCCATTTCATAAGTCTATTAAAGCTAAGAGAATATACATCGTCGAGTTCTTAGACAGTTTCTGTCCCTGACAGCAACTAAACCCAGCAATGAACCAACAATCGGAGGTAAGCGCCCTAGTACTCGTCATCTCACGTCCTTCCCCGGATGTACATGACTAACATGATTCGTTTTCGCGAAGATCATCGCTAGTGGATCCTGTCATACCACGAAAAGAAAAGATTCCACTAGAACTAACTAGACCTGCGGGGGTACATACTTAGTAATTATACAAGAAGTTATGTCGATGATTCCTGTTATAACCTGTATTGCGCAATATCAATTGATCGGACTCGAGTCATGTCTACAGATATAGATTAAAAACTCACCGGATATAGAAATACCTAAGCAGCGGCCCGGTTTGAGTTACGAGTCATGCCGGATTAGGCGTAAGGGATCAAAATGGAATTATAAGCTCAGGCGGGAAGGGCTAGATCGAAGTAAACAGAATTAGCCTTTTTTTCCCCTTAACTGACAGCCTGACAGAGAGACCTGGGTCTGACAGGAGGCCTGGTTGACGTGTGGTGGCTTGCGTAGGTGAGGATTGTACAGTACATGCAGAATGGATGATCGATAGATAACTGTTTTCGGGTGAGTATGGAATGTTGGGTGGATGTTTCCGGTAGCGATGCTCATTCTGTAACGTTAGACTAGGGATCCACTTTAAGTCTGTCTGTCTGTCTGGAGTTGTCGATCACACGGGAACTCTTACGTGGATCTTGCGACGGATTGGATAGGAAGGAATATAAGGGTTGTGTCCTTCCAGAGTAGGTGGACGAACAAGGTGATCATGCAGAGTAGTTAAATCAGTTGGATAGGTAGACCGAATTCAGAATAATTAATTAATTGTCGAGTACTGACTGTACTGTACTGTATGTACCTATCCAAGTCCACTATTTCGGAGGATTCCCTAGTTAGTTAGTGGCCGGAAGGCTTAGGACATGGACTGAATTAATGCATGAAATCCATCGCATAACATAAGAAAACAATTCCAGTCTTGAGCCTCAAAGACATTCGTCCCGACCGAGAAAACTGTTGAGTATCCTTGGCCAGATCGAGAATTTCAAGAGATGCACCACCGGTCGTGTTGGGGATTCCTTGACATCATCATGTCACAGTACATGACAGGAATACACAAGGAGCAGTCAGACCGGATTTGTTCTCCAAGAGGCCGGAGGAGGGGGGACGAACTATGGTTAGTAGTCGGGACAGGTGGAACAGTAGAACCATGGAACTTGAACACGGGAATCCTAGGAGATAGTTAAGGTACAGTTGAGTGGATTGTAGAAGTGAGGGAGACAGAGAGAATATCGAGATAAATGAGGTGATTAACTCCAGACTGTTTCGCCGAATTTCCGATTGAGGACTAGAGAGTAAAATGGCGTTACAGCTAAGGGAGGTTTAGCCACCTTCGAACACGAATCGGCGTTGGCGATATACAGGTGGACATCGCTAAAGTCAAACATGTCTCCAGTTTTTTGTCAGTCGATCCAAGCACGTTCCACTGTTGTCGAAGTCTTGGGTGAATGACAATGTACAGTACTGTACAGAGTACACAGACTCTGACGAAGTAATGTATTGTTTGTATACTTGAAAGGATCGAGGAGAAAGAAGTCAACGAGGGACACGAGGAGAAAAAGAAAACAGAGGAATGCAACTAACTAAATTAATTAATAGTTTAGTTAGTTAGTATTAGTATTAAGATTATTACCACGTAAAGGAGACTGACTGGACTGGGATAGGATGGATTGGGTAGGATCACAACTTCATCTGTCAGAATTCAATTCATATATCCACTTGAGAAGAATTAAATTTATTCACTTGAATTAATTGAGGAGAAAGAGAAAGAAGAAAAAAAGGAAGAGAAATGTTGTAGTTGGAATCTTTCCAGTAAAGTAAAAGTAAGTGGAAATTCCCCCCGTTTTCTTTTCTCTCTCCGCCTTCAGTTCTGTCTGTCTTCCTCTCCCTAATCCTCTCTCTCTCTTACTCTCTCTTTCTCTTCATTTCCTCTCCTTCTCCTCTCTTTCTCTCTCTCTTCCTCTAATTCCCTCTTCCTCTTCCCTTCTCCCTCTTCTTCTTTCTTCCAGTCCATCGATCGGCCCTTCTTCTGTCTCCTCCAGAAGTTTAGGTGCCTTTCCAAGGATCTGGCCTTTTCTTTCCTTCTGCTTTCTGTTTTCGTTGCTCGTTCCCACCCCCCTCGTCTCCCCTTTCTTGTACATGGCTCCTTTACTTTAGATCCACCCCCCTGCTCATATTGGAGCCTTGAGTTCCTCATCTGTCATCTATTTTCCCCTCCTATATTTTTCCCTGTTAATTTTTTTGCTCCTTCGCTTCGTTGTCATTGTCGGTTTTCGTTTCTGCATCTTCCCAGCGTCTCACCACTTGTTGTATCATTATAATTTATGTTGGCATTTATTAGAAAGGTACCCTCCCTGATTCCCTGCTATCAATTTTCATCCTGAAGCATTTGTCAACCTTTCATTACCTATGGTGCATTGGTAACTGACTTGTATCTGACTAGAACCCCTTTTCGTCTTCCTACCGACTCCTCCCCTATTGACGCGAACTCTCTTCTTTGGCCTGGGTTTGTGGTTTCTACGAGTTGACCTGTGGATTCCACCGCCAATCTCGCCGACACGCGTGGCATCTTGACCCTCCTCTTGTGAAGAGAACATCATGGCTGCTTTGGTACAGACCATTCCGCAACAAAGTGGCACGGTTCCTGTGCTTCAGACTCGCCCCTCTTCCTCTTCTGGCAATTTTTCCTCTTCCCAATCTTTGCAATCCCAGACGTCGCGGAGCATGTCTTGGAATTCGTTCAATACATCGGGCGGCTCTGGCGGTTATAGAGGTGGTCACCAGGTTGTGGCTCCCTATGCTTTCACGAGCACCCCAAATCTCTCCGTCAACAATCAGAATCGTCAGTCATGGTCTCCTCATTTGAAGGTAGAACAACGCACCACCTCTGCCCCTTCTGTTCCCCAAGGGTCTCCTCATTTTGCCCACGCCGGCCATCCACGTTTTGTGAATCATCTTGCAGCTGGTTCTGTATCTTCATCCAATTCTTCTGTTCGATCAAAAGACGATACCGCCCTTCCATCGAGGCAATTACGCCACGACGCTCCGTCGCTCCGCCCACTGTCTACAGCCAGTCTGGCATCTCCGTCGTCGTACATGAACTCGTCTCCGGTTGGTAAACCCTCACCAGACCGCTATCGTCGGGGAAATAGACGTGCAGAGAATGTTCCAGGTGGGCAGTCGTCGACTTCCCATGCTCCCATGTTCACGCCTACCGCGACAGTGGATGACCATTCCTCTCCATCTGCCTCTAAAGGCTACGTACCAAACCCTCCTCGTAACAAAGGACACACGCGTGTGTCCAGCGCCGACGAGACATCACGCACTGAAAGGCCGTCTCCTGATCTCGCCAAGCGATATCGACGGAGGAGTTGGGGAACGATGGATAATGCCCATCTAATCAATATGCAGCTTCATTTGCCCATGTCCCCAGTACAGTCGCCAGCAGGCCCTCACGGCTACTTTGACAGGCCCCGGTCTGCCCAGTCTCAAAAGGACGTTTCAGGGAGCAGCCATTCGCCAAACTCATCGACCTCTTCTGTAAGTAGTCGATTCACAAATATAGACTTTCCACTAACGCGTCCAGGTACGCGAGACCGGCACAACCGACTCCACGACTTCGTCCACCACGGGCAACAGCAAATCAGATGACTCGAAGCGTATGAACAAACCGTCACCCTTGTCCAAACCAATGCCGATGGAAACGCCGTCCCCACCAACACCACAGCCCGGAAAGGAACGGACACCAACTGCTCCAGCAGATAGCCCAGCAACCAAACGTCTGGCCGAAATAACGAGAAATGAACCCAGAAAGCCTGGAAAATCGAGGCTGCGGCGGGCTTTCTCTTTTGGGAGCGCATCTGAGCTCCTCAAGGCGTCTGCCCAGAGCAGTGCGAACAAGAAGGAAGCAATTGCCGCAGAGAAAGCTCGTAGGGAATTGCTGAATGAGCAGCTTGGACCAGAACAGGCGGCCATTGCCGAACAGCAGGAGGCGAGTGGATTGGGTGAGAGCATATATTCACATCAGGGTGTCTTTGGCTCTACAGATGACTTGTCGGTGTCATCCACAGCATCGTCTGCGTCAGTTATGCTTCGGAAAATGGGCAAAGGAATGAAACGCTCCACACGGTCGCTGGTTGGGTTATTCCGTCCTAAGTCTGTTGCGAGCGTCAGGTCTACCGAAGGTGGTATTGTCGAACCAATGGCACCGCAGGTCTCGGTTGTTAATGTCGAGGCCGAAAGGGAAAGTGTTACGGCCAATGCCGATCCCCAAGATCTCCCTCGTGGTGGTACCGTATTTCCAAAGGTTGAGCGCGAGGGTACCCCTGTCTCATCCCAAGAAGAGAATGCTCCCGAGAATCCCCAATCGCGTAAAAGTATTGTGGGAGGCGACCGGGAACGGGCAGAAGTTCTAGCGGCCGTCCGGAAGGGTATCCTTAAAAGTAGGTTGACTCGAGCACCCCGTGTAGTTGATCACAGTGTTAACAAAATGCAGAGACTCATTCCGACTCAGTGCTCCCATCTGTTAGCAAACCAGAGGGTTCTCAGGTTCACAATGGCAGCGAATCGCCGCACTCGAGTGTCCCCAGCACCCCCGAAGACCAGAAGCCTGGAAACCGAAGTGTGAAGGTGGCCGGCGAAGACTATTTCACGTCTGACGGACGACTGCCGGCTCCTGACACGAAGAGCGCACCCATCTCGCCGCAGGCCATGGCGTCGAAGAGTTTGGTCTTCAGCCCTCGTATCCAGTTCCATGAAACCTGGCCGAGCGGCGAGTATGATCGACGCGGGGATATTGCGACGTGCAACCGATTGACCCCTCTTTTGGCCCAGCAAATCAAGGAGGAACTAAACAATTTCAAAATGGTAAGATACCTAAGATACTCGAATCGTGCCTAGAAGTGTGTCTTCCTGCTAACGTCCTCCAGGAGATGGAAGTTCATGAGACATCAAAAGTCTACACCCATTTCCTCTAAACTGTTGCATTTCGACGGCGTTTGTGCACTCGTTGGTCATATTCTCATCGATTGTTGGTGCTGGATGGTGTGGCATTTTCCTTGCGTCTCGACTCGTAGACCTGTTTAGAGCGACATTGGCTCTTTGCGCTATGAATCCAGCATCCCCTTAATCCATCACTCTATCCAATCTGCGTTCTACGTCCTGGGTGTTACGGTAATAGCAACGTCCTCGGCATTTCCCGAGACTCATGGCCCCCGCACCCGATGGTCGAGTGTTGGAGAGCTTGCCTGTGCTACGCGGACCATTTGGTTGATCTACTTTGTCTACTGTTTTGGGCTTCGATCGTTCCCAGCCCGATTTACTTACGATATGCGATCTGTCTTTCTTTGTCGAGTTGACCGCATTTACTGTTTCCTTTTGAGCGTGGAAAAGGCAGCATTTCTTTTTTATTCTTGCAGTTATTATGGCTTGTCGCCGTACATCTCTCAGGTCTTGTTTCACTCACCTCCCAGCGTGGACTTGAATGTAGCATCTTTTTCATTTATACTCCTGCATTCCCTCGAATGCATGCTTATTCTCTCCTATACTATCTATGCCTCTCCCCTTGTGTTATTTGCTCTTCGTGTTAATTTCATTGATTGGATGGATCGGATGGATCAGGTTGATTGTTTGCACAGGCATGTTTTTCTTATCTCTTTTAATCTCTGCCACTTTGTCGTTTCGTGTTGTTCTGCATCATGGGATGTTAAGGGGATTAGCATGGTCGCTATAGCGAAGTGGACAGCAAAGATGGTACCGCACCCAGAGGATAATGTGATTGATTGCCTACTCGTCTATGTTTAAGTAGGCTGAAGGGGAAGGGAAGTTGATAGGGTATGGAATGCTATGCTGGTTTCATTAACATATGGAGTAGACTGTAGATTATGGATTGTAGTATAGGATGTAAACAATTGCGTGCAACCTTGTAAACAAACCATGGATGGATAAATATGGGTGAAACCCCCACGTGTGGGGGGGAAGTGTGGGGGTGTTGATCCCCCACACATTCTTTCTCTTCCGAAGACTTGGCTAACTCTTCGTAACTCTTCGCGTTGATCTTGCTGTCAATCTTGGATATCCGCTGTCTCATAATGACGGTATTAATTTGATGCATCATGGTAAGCTATTTTCTCTATATTCACTTTCCATTCATGAATGTCTTCTAGTGTCTTCTCGGCTCGTTTATTCCAAGTTAGCATATCATCACATATCTCATTAGTATTCCAGTATTCTGACTGACTAAACTCGATGAACATGCTAATGCTGAGGATATTTATCACAGATACTCATACGTAGCTGGCTTACATTTTACACTTCCCTCCTACGTACCAAGATCACTGAGCAGAAAACAGACGAGTTTCTAACTGCTCCGCCGCCAACAATAAACAATGCTTCCTTTTTTCGTATGATAGTCCATATAATCATTGCCGTGGAGGTGCTACTAGCGTAGCCAAGCATAGGCAATGTATGGAGGGAGCCACTTCTTACGTGGGTGGCCAGGTTGTTCAGCCCTAGCAAGGAGGGGAGATGAGGCTTCCTTCTATTCCCAACACGCTGATCTTTACTAGGATAAACAGTACTAATACACTAGGTATGCTATATCTCCTCACGGCTTGCCCGCTCCTCCTTTTTATCCTTTATCTTTCTATTTCTTACATTTCTTCGGTTGTTTATCTTGACCTTATACAAGTACACGACTGATCAAGTCCGAACATGCGGTCTAGAACCTCGCACGATTTCAGTCCTACCGGGGTAGCACCTGCTCCGGATACTAGCAAACCAAGCATTGATAACATGGACATCACCACCGCACCTGAACCTGTTATAAAGAAAGAACCCCCACCCTGCGTATCCAGATTAACACCGGAAGAGCGTCAAAGAGCCGAGAAGAAGCTGGTTCGAAAGATTGATATCCGCCTTCTACCTGTGCTAGTAATTATGTATATTCTCAACTATTTGGATAGGAATAACATTGTATGCGCTCTGGCTTATTATTTGATCTCAAGCTCATTATGATATGCAGGCAGCGGCGCGGTTAGCAGGTCTTCCACAGGACCTGAACCTCCATGGAAGTCAATATCAGACTTGTATTAGTATTCTTTTTGTTGGGTATCTTTTGATGCAGAGTATGCTCTTCGTCGTTATATGACATGATACTGGGCTAACTATCTAGTGGGTAGTCCCTTCAAACCTCCTCTTGACGAAACTAGGAAAGCCAGCCATTTACCTTCCCATTGCGATGATCCTGTGGGGAACAATTTCTACCCTGACTGCCGCCGTGCAGAATTTCTCGGGCTTGGTTGCTGTTAGGTTTTTTCTGGGGTTTGTCGAGGCTGCTTATTTTGTATGCTTATCCATCTACTTTGCAGTAATTGTCCAACTGTTGACTGACTCACCACAGCCAGGCTGTCTGTATTTTCTAAGTGCATGGTACACAAGGCAAGAATTAGGTTTTCGCACCGCGGCTCTGTACTCTGGCTCTTTAATCTCAGGCGCCTTTTCGGGTCTTATTGCAGCGGGCATTACGGAGAATATGGACTATGTTAAGGGTCTTAGGGCTTGGTAAGTCATGGGAGTCTTCCAGGGCCATGCATCTGACTTGTGACTCCCCAGGCGCTGGCTTTTTATTATAGAAGGGGCAATCACTATCGCCGTTGCTGTCCTTTCGATGTTTGTGCTGCCAAATTTCCCTCGCACAACTAGCTGGCTCTCGGAAGAGGAAAAGCAGCTCGCAGCTTGGCGACTAGAGGAAGACATTGGTGAAGATGATAAGATCGAAAGTGAACAGAGGCCTTTCCTCCACGGAGCTAAACTCGCCTTTGCAGATATCAAAACGTGGCTCCTGGTAAACCTCTTTTCGCCTCCCTCCTATTCCGAGGACCCAAAAACTCAAGCTAATTCCAAACTGGAATATATAGATGCTCCAAATTCTCACGCTCGTCTCCTCAGCCTCCGTAACAAACTTCTTCCCAACAGTCGTCCAAACCCTGCACTACACCAACATCCAAACCCTCCTCCTAACAGCCCCACCCTACGTCCTAGCCGTGGTAACAACATTCGGGAATGCCTGGCACGCAGATAGAACCGGAGAACGATACTTCCACATCACACTACCTCTCTACATATCTGTTGCGGCTTTTATCATCGCTGCCGCAACGACAAGTACAGGACCCAGGTATCTAGCTATGATGCTTATGCCTCCGAGTTTTTATGCAAGCTACGTTGTTGCTCTAGGTTGGATCTCGAACGTCATTCCTAGACCTGCAGAGAAGAGGGCTGCCGCTTTGGCTGGGATCAATGCGGTTGGTGACGCCAGTAGTATTTATAGCAGTTTTATGTACCCTGATGGGGATTTTCCTAGGTTTGGTGAGTTTCCTTTCTCTTTTAATTCGAGGTTAATTCATTGATTGACCTATTCGCGTTTACAATATCCTTAACTAATATATGCTATTCATGTACAGTTCCTGCAATGAGCGTAAACTGCGCAACAGCATTGATCTCCATCCTCGCTGCGACGGCGCTGAGATTCGTTCTTGTGAGGTTGAATAGGAAGCTTGATTATGGGTATGGTGGTAGTGAGGCGAGCCAGAGAGGGTTTAGGTATTTGGTGTGATTTCGATTCTATGGCCATTTACATTAGGTTGGAGATTTCTGGTTTTGGCTGAGTGACAGATGGATGGTAAGTACTGTAAGTGCTTGGGTCTGTGGAGTCTGGGTTTGAATGTATGTACTCATTCATTCATTCAGTTATCCATTTTAAAAAGGCAGATAGGTAGACAAACACTGTCTCATATGTTTAGTAGATATCCCAAACCATCCCAAATACGCCGTTCCGACAAAGGAACCAACCCCCCTCCTCCCTTTCCACACGCCTACGCCTGGTCATCATTACTACAAAATAAGACTCACTATTTATTTACTCAATTCGGAGACCCATGTACACTTCCGCCTCCGTTGCCATCCTCGTCTCCAACCCGCGGCGTATCCCTAGATCTAGACACAGACCTATTACTCCGAACGCGGACATGCGCAACCTGCCCCGAAGTATATCGCATGGTATACGCCTCATCCCACGTCTCAGAAATTGTCGAAACAGGCGATACGTCACGCAGATCTCGTTCATCAGCATTCATTTGTCCATCACTCGTATCCGAAATATCAGACACAGCATCATTATGTATATCAGCAACATTTCCAGAAGAGTACGACTGGTCCGTGTTTATGTTCGAAGTTATAGACGGTCTTGTTTCTTTATTTTCCATTGTGGAGAGATTCTTCTCGAGAAGAGGGAGGTGTGTGCCATCTGTCGCAGTGCCCGGTCTGGACTGAGCAGGTGGATCAACTCCTTTCAAAGAATTATGCGAACTGCCTCCGTGCAGCGACTGTGCTCTTGAATGCGGAGCTGAACGCGGAAGCGACGGCGTAACCACCTCGTCCACAGCAACCTGACGAACCTGCATAACAGCTTTCCCAGGAATCGGCCCGTCAAATGGAATATCGTGCGCGCCTGTTGGCATTATATCCCAGTTCTGTCTATCACACGGTAAATACTGCCCATTTTCTGTACCTTGTGTTTCGACTTTTGTGTTAGTTCCACCTCCGTCAGTGGCTGATTGGGTTTTTCTTCGTCGTCGACGTCGTCGCATGAAGAGTATTGCTGCTGCGATGAGTATTATCAAGACGGAGAATACGGGAATTATAGTTGAAAGGAGGATCTTAGTTTTTCGATCTGAGTCGTTGTGGTTGGGGGATTGAGGGAGCTGGGTGGTTGTGTTTGTTGTGCTCTGCGGGATCGATATTGGACCTGATGTAGTTGATGTTGATATCGATATTGATGCTACCGCTTTGGACGTGGACGTAGCTACTTCATTCTCAGTACTCGTCTGCGTCTCCGCTGTTGTTTGCGGCACATTGACAACCGAAGTAGTCGAAGTCGACCCGACTCCAATTGAACTCGAACTCGAACTCGAACTCGTCGGTTCCACAGCTTCAGGTGGTACCTCCGCTGAGGTCGGAAGCCCGTACTTCGCTACACCGGTATTCGGAGTCTCCGAGTAGATGATATCCGTCGGCCTAGTCGGCGACTCGTAACCGTATCCGTATGTCAATGTCGGCGTTAGGTACTCTGATGGCCAAGGGTATTGTTCGATGCCTGTGTTTGGGGATGCGGACGCTGCGGCGTCGTTCGTTGCGTCTTGGTAGGGCCACCCTTCTCCTACCGTTGGGTAGGCGCTTGGTACGTATCCGTTCATTTTGCGTTGACACGTCAGTGTTGTGATGGGGTGCTATCAGTTGGTGATGGTGAATTGAGCCGAGGTGAGATGCATCTGCTGGGTTTGCGGTAGATGGGTTGTTGTAGGTGGTAGTTGAGATGAGAGACGGCAGGATAACCTCTCTGTCTGGCCAGCTATCTATCTACCTATCTAATCGCAAACAGCTATCACACAAGAAATAACCTACCCCAGAGACACGGAAAGAACGAAGGTAGAAGAAAATAAAAGTAAACCCCAAGTCTTTTCCTCACAATAAGAGAACCCACCCATCTTATTCATATCCCTTGCCCAAGCAAAGAACAAGCACCCCATCCAATCCCCTCGCAACAAGCGACAAGGGTTCATGCAGATTCAAAGCGCGAGGCAGGCTGAAACAAAGAATGTCAGAAAACATGGCTGACGGGCAAGGCGAGGCTACAAAGAAGCGAAATAAAGAGGCTGACTCGGTTGGCTACTCAGCCTTTGTCCTGTGTATTTTTTGAATTGAGCTGGCGAATTGCATTGGGGAGGGGGATACGAGGCGCTGGGCATGTGTACAAGCGCTGGGAATAGTGAGATATTGATGGTTCGGGGTTGGTTGCTTTTTGCGGTTAGGGCTTTTGGTCTGTTACTTGTATAGGTTGTTGATGCCTGAGGCTGAAGATCTGTATGTCTTCGCATGAGGACCCTGCTGTCTTCTTGACGTTTTGGATCTTGGGATTTCTCATTGATCATAATGTTTAGACTGTGCAGGCCATACTATTTGTCTCATGAAGTGCGACGCGGCCGCAAGTACGAGTCTACCAGGTAACACTCACCTATGCAGACTCAGTCCAAACCCATAGAACTC
Organism: Aspergillus sclerotialis; assembly: GCA_003589665.1. Lineage (NCBI taxonomy): Eukaryota > Fungi > Ascomycota > Eurotiomycetes > Eurotiales > Aspergillaceae > Aspergillus > Aspergillus sclerotialis. The sequence goes on along the minus strand of MVGC01000217.1, from coordinate 6,164 downwards.
GAAGCTCCGTACTACCCATATGTTTTGCAATACCATCAATTACTAAACCATATTATCAAACATTGGCCAACACAATCAACCCCACAGCTCTGAGACTGGGCCCCAAATTACTTGAACATCGGCCAAATAAGCGAACAAACCCTCAACACGATCACCGTCATAATAAACTCAATTGAATCGGACAAGCCCAGTGAGGGATCGGAGGAGTAACTCCAACTCGAAATGGCACACATAGTTTCCCAACAACCCAATTCCTAGACATGCCCGATACCCGGATCCTTCGCGAACAACAAGTATTGAAACTATCGGCTGCCAGTCGACATCTGGCTTGATGGAGGCCGACAGGATTAACTAAATACGTGGCGATTGAACTGATATGAGAAGCAGGGTGAAATGTTGGATGAGCTTTTGAGATTTGCGTAGGGTTATGTGATAATGTCATAATGGGCCTTGGTGCAAGTTGGGTATATATACATGTGAGGTTGATATCGGTGGTATCCATGACCATTCTGCACGGCATTTCACTTGTAGGAATGCTATAGTGCCTTCTCTGAGCGTTAGGGTGTGAACGTAGTGAGATTGTCGATATAAACTGGACGGAAATATCATAAATATCTGCACCTCAGGATCGTCTATATTCTTTCCGAATATAGATTTAGTTCGGGGCCAAATGATACATGCAGAGATAGCTGTATTAATGCCAAATAAACGTTGAAAAACTACAGGTAATAATATTATCAACAAATAGTATACACCTTTAATTCAAAACAATTGAAGAAATGATGTTGAGTCTTGAGGATATACAAGATGTTATCACCCCACGTGACGCGTCATTGCGGAGAAACCGAAGGCGCAGCAAGAAAACTCCCCACTACTCTTTTGCCTCTCTCCTTGACCTCCAACTTGAACATTATAACTCCCAATTGCGCAATCATGAGTGGCTTCAAAGATGTGCTCAAGGAAGGATGGCATCCAAAAGGGAAGACCGGTGGAAAGGAGAGCTGGCGCGGGGACTTCAAGGGCATCAACCAAGTGGTTTGTCTGTCGCTCTCACAATACTGACTCCGCTGACCTTATTCAGGCTGGGTGGATGGGAAAAGGGAAAGATCCCTATGAATCTGAGAGGACCAATCACGTCTCCAAACCGCTATCCTCCCTTAAAGACCCTGCTTCCTTCGGTCCGCCCCCGAAACATATTAAGTACCATGCGCCGCCGCTGTTCCCAATCAAACTACGCCTGATAGGAGAGGTCTCGGGGCACCGTTGTCGAATGAACAGATTGACAGCCAGAATGCTCGACAGCAAGAGGCTGAGATCGAAGAAGAAGAGCCAGCAAAACCGGCGCCGCCTCAGCTACCGTACCGCGCAGATCGGACAGGATTGTCTAGAACTACTAATCTCCCACCTCCACCACCAAGGCGGATTAATTCGTCAACAGATAGCGCTTCCACAGGATCTTCACGACCAAAGGCTCCGCCGCCGCCTATTCCGCCTCGACGCCAGTCTCCCTCTCCACCTCCTGCGTATACCCCGGAACCCACAATAGCAGATTCGTCAGACGGGTATCTGAATCAACAGGCTACATCCAATCTTTCCAGAGCTGGAGTTTCAGTTCCAGCATTAGGAATCGGAGACAACAACTCTGGCAATGCGCCAGTCAATGAACTACAATCCCGCTTCGCCCGGATGGATACTAACTCTCCATCGTCCGCATCTCCAGCACCGCCCCCGCCGGCTCGGGGAGCGAGCTATCAGAGCAACAGTTCGAGTAGTACACCAGCCTCACAATCTCAGTCAACCTTCAACCACTTCAAAGAACGTCACAGTGACCAGATCGAAGCTGGAAAGCAGAAGATTAGTGGCATCAACGAGAAATACGGCATCTCACGACGGATTAATAACTTCATTGAGGATCAGAAATCCCCTGCCCACCAGGGTCCTCCACCACCACCACACCCAAACAGGTCGTCGTCCAATACTGATATGAATACGATGAATCGGAAGAAGGCGCCCCCTCCACCACCGCCGAAGAAGCCGGAAATGAGGTCTTCGGCAGCTAATAGTCCATCGCCAGTTCCACCACCTCTGCCTCTTGATACTAAACCTCGTTAAAGGCGTTGTAGTTCTAGTATTTGTGAATATCTGCGAGTATCTGTAAACAAATGCATTGTTTCTTTCTGTTTCTGGTATAGGGTCACGTGCTGTGTTCTGGAAAAAGACGGGATTTACAAGTTAGCGTCAGTTTAGTTCTGCAATGAATCATGACGGATGGAGTTTGACTCCGATCTTGATTCAACCTCTGATTCTTCTTCTCTGTCAAAAGCATCCGATATTAGGAATAAACAAGCAGAACGATGTGATCAACAATCAATCCTGGGTCAATTCGTCATGGAGTCGATGAATTCATCCATCCCATCACATCATGAGAAGATCAATGAATCAAATCAATCAATCAATGTTCGAGTTCATAAGTGTCGAACCTCGGTTCCAACAGAATTGGCCCTGCCCAGAGCAGCCAAATTCCCAACAAATGCAGGCTCCACTGATTCTCGACTTCTTCACTTGTCTGTTTTCTCTCTCATTTTTTTTCTTCTGTCTTGTTATTGGTACTGTGCACAACTCCAGGGATCCATCCATTGATCTTGTGCCTCGGGGTTTGTTTGCATTTCGGCTCTTTTTTGTTGTGTTTTCTTCCCCATCAATTTTTCTCCGGATCGACGGTTCGGCTCCTTAAATCGCAAATCCTCCTCGAATTCTCAATCGCGGCCCCTGTTTCCAAGCGCACCTCGCTACCGCCATGTACGACCTCAATGTGGCCAGTACTTATGGCCCGCAAACTGTTCGCCTCGGTTTGCCGCCTGCATCGCTCTTGAAATTTCCTCCTAGCGAACTCCCTATCACCATTCCGGCGCCCGATGTCGCTGAGCCTACGTGGAAGCAACCGTTCAACATCCCTCCAACGCTTTACAACCAACTCCTCGATGTGCGGGTCCCTATCACCGTCGCGAGCGTCTACGCCGTGACCGTCATGATTCTCAATCGCGTGAACAAGAGCCGTGACTACAAGCCGTACGCGTTTAGCCATACGAAGCTGTTCAAGCTCCTGGTTATTCTCCACAATGTCTTCCTCGCCCTCTACTCGGCTTGGACCTTTGCGGGGATGGTTTTAGCCTTCAGTGGTTCCCTTCCGGGCAGGGGTGATCCCAATGGCTTAGTAGCTCTTACGGACGCCTTGTGCAAAATCAATGGCCCGCGCGGGTACGGCAACGCAGCCACTTACAACACCACGACTGACCAGTGGAGTCTCCGCAACCCAGCTTTCAAGCTTGCGGACGGTATTCCCGATCCGGCAGATAATAGCCGCCTGTGGAACAAGGGACTCGCGTATTTTGGCTGGATCTTTTACATCTCTAAGTTTTACGAAGTTGTCGATACCGCTATTATCCTGGCTAAGGGTAAGAAGAGCTCGACATTGCAGACTTATCACCATGCAGGTGCGATGATGTGTATGTGGGCTGGTATCCGGTACATGCTGCGCCGATTTGGATTTTCGCATTGTTTAATTCAGCTATCCATGCTATGATGGTATGCTTTACCCCCAACCGATCAAATTTATTCTAACTTGTTTAGTACACCTACTACACTGTTACCGCCCTCCGTATCCGCGTCCCAACAGCCATCAAGCGCTCTTTGACGACCATGCAAATCACACAGTTCGTCTTCGGTTCTTCAATGGCTGCCTCATACCTCTTCGTCAGCTACACACTTCCCTACACCGAGAAGTCCCAACTGTCTACTACACTCCCAGCCGCCGCCACGGCCGTCCAAGCTGTTCCCTTCCTGAAGCAGATCTTCGGATTCGCAGGTGAATCCGCATCCAAAAACACGCAGAAAACAGCCTCTCAAATTTCAGGAATCAGCAACCAAATGAACACCTGTTTGGATACAACCGGCCAAGGTTTTGCCGTCTGGCTCAACGTCATGTACCTGTTGCCTCTTACCTACCTCTTCGTCCGCTTCTTCGTGCGCTCCTACCTCTACCGCAAGGAACCGAGCACCCAGCGCCAGACGCCCATGCACGCAGCCGAAAAGGCTGGCCTAGACGCGTTGAAGGGCGTTAGCCGTGAGATTCAGAAGTCTGTCGAGATGAACGGAGAAGCCAGCGAAACTGCCACCGATGATGAAGCTATCGCAAAGGCCCAAGCTCATCAGGCTAAGGTTCACAATCAGAATGCTTCCAATGGAAGTCCTGTCAAGACTCGCTCTGCGACCGCTAATCAAAAGAAATCTGCTGCGAATGGCGTCAAGGCGTCTGAGAGCGCTGGATTCTCTCCTGTTCCTTCTAAGAAGGGAGCGAAGAGGTCGGCTAAGGAGAAGTCTGTTGAACCGCCTCCTAGTGTTCCTGAAGCGAAGGGACAGAACCCGTTTGAGGTGTTGGATGGGAAGCCGTAGTGGTTGAACCACTAGTGTCGTTCCTATCTTTTTATTAATTTAATCATGGGACTGTTATGAGCACGAATCCACTCGCCAACTCGAGTTAATCATAATATTCGCTTTTGGCTTGTCATCAGACTCCTGGAAGAATCCATTATTTCTTCCTGTCGAAAGGGCCTGGTTATTGCTCGTCATCTACTTACATTATCTTACCAACAAAAAAACAATCAAACGATTCCATGAGAACCGAAACTGGTTGATAATCACCATTTTCCAAACAGGGTTTTCAAACCCTCTCCTCCGCTGGAGAGAGGAGAGCTCTCCAATATCGATATCCATGTAAATAGTTTGCCAGATTGGCTATTGAGTGATGGATGGGAACGCATCAGGCGTCGCGTTGCTTGGAAAACAACTTGAGTTACAACATTACCTGGCTATTTGTACATAATGTAGTTGGTGTAATAGGTATTAGATAAAACAAGGATGGATGAAGTTTACTAATTCTTCGCTCTCTCCCCAAAGCAAAATACATCGCACTATTAACAAATCTTCGCATAGAAGTAACCGTGGTAGTTATTCAGGCCTGTATATTATCCTGGCTGGGTAAGAATGCTCCATTGGAAGGATTATACAAGAACAGCCTATATCCGACTAGTCTTTCGTGCTCCCAATATCCGAATACGCATTCAAGGCCAACTGGCCCCCTAAATGCGCATAGAGCACATTGCTACCCTTGATTTCTCCCTTGCGGATCATATCTACCATACCCGCAAAACTCTTCCCCTCGTACACTGGGTCAGTAATGAAAGCCTCCATCTTAGCAGCATACTCAATAGCATCCCAAGTCTGCCGATCAGGTATCCCATAAGTACCCGCATGATAACGATCATCAAGAATCACATCGTCATCGGTAATATCCTCCGCACTCAGACCAATCTTCGACGCAGTGTTACGGGCAATACGGAGAACTTGCGCACGGGTAGCGTCAACAGTAGCAGAGGCATCAATACCGATAATCTTCCGTTTGGGATCATCAGGATGAAGTTTCTCAAGGAGTTTAAAGCCAGCAATCATTCCGGCAAATGTCGAGCCGGTGACTGCACACACAATAACGATATCGAAGAAAATACCCTGTTCTTGCTCCTGCTCCCGGACTTCAAAAGCCCACCGGGCAAATCCTAACCCACCTAATGGATGATCTGATGCACCGGCGGGGATATAGTAGGGTTTCTCGCCTTTCGCCTTGGACTCTTCCACGACAGCCTGGGTAGTGTTTTTATGCTCAATACCAAAGCCGGATGGGTCCAATCGTACATCTGCGCCCATTAATCGCGAAAGCTGGATATTTCCAACAGTCTCGTATCCCTGGTCATCCCAGTCGACCCAGTGCTCTTGAACTAGACGGGCCTTGAGGCCTGTCCGGGCCGCAATGGCTGCTACTTGGCGGGTGTGGTTGCTCTGCACGCCGCCGATGGAGACTAGCGTATCGCATCCTTGGGTTTGAGCGTCGGCAAGGAGGTACTCCAATTTACGGGTTTTGTTGCCGCCGTAAGCGTACGCGGAATTCAGATCATCGCGTTTCGCGTAAATTGTTACTGGAGGATGGGGGCTGTTGCGGGCGAGATCGGTGGTGATGCGGGGGAGGGGATGGATCGGTGAGGGGCCGAGGATGAGGGGAGTTCGAGGGATGGAGGAGAATGGTTCTGGCAGGGTGATTGTGTCTTTAGTCA
>MVGC01000216.1:0-37873 GCA_003589665.1 Aspergillus sclerotialis | reverse complement strand
AAAAGGAAGATTAGAAGTGGGAAAAGGAGGGAAAAGGGAAAGAAACAGGTTAAGGTTAAGGGTAAGGACAGATGGTATCCAAGCAAGCAAGCAAGCAAGCATACGTAGCAAGTCGTACGTATGAAGCAGACGTACCGAAGGGGGCATGAAACGGCACCAGTGGTTATGATAGGCAACCGGTGGAGAAGAACCGTAGAAAATCCGTCACATCATTACCAACTGAGTCCTAGATAGATTGGATGTTATGTGGCGATATAACAGGTACAAGTACTCTATATATGGTGTCTACTTGAATACTACTCAAATTTCGAGTGTCTTTGTTTACCAGTTGCTCTTATGATATATCCCAGATGACCCGATCCATGGGAAACACAGAATACCAGACAACAGGATAGATGCAGGGAGAACAGCCAGAAATGAAGATGGACAAGGAACGATAAATTTGACAGCGCCGAGATTACGCAAGCAGGGAATTGCCAAGCATTCTGGGCGGTGAGCCCTGCAGATCGGCCATGGCATTTTTTTTTTTTATTTTTACTTTTATTTTTATCCAGTCTGTCCCCTTTCGACATGGAAAGGGAGAGACAGACCTCTACCTGGATACTGACTGACTGTCCTGGAATCTTCAAGGATATGTCCCTTGAATCCTCATCTCTTCCTGTGGTATGTGTATATGTGTCTGCATTCATTTCTGAACAATTAGAATGGATCAATTAAATGGTTTGCATAATTCATCTTATATCTATAAACAGAGGATCATCTCCATATTTCCGTTTTCAATGGGATTATCCCTAACTATTGGCTGTCTCTGGTCGATCCCTATGCTGGCAAGTTTCAACTGGACTCTGAAAACATCCGCTAGGGCTAAGGGGAAAAAAGACGAATTCAACGTGTTTACTGTGTACATCCTGTGGCGTAGGACCTGGAAATCCTACTCTGCTGGTTCAACCTACCATATGTTCGTACCTGCCAAGGCCTGTAGATGCTGGTACTAGATGCTGGTGGCACAGTGTTGAATTCTTCCCTGTAATTGGTTTGATCTCTGACAGCGTCCAGGAGAAATTAATTAATTACCTGGTTCTAAATGGTTGACACTGAAAAAAAAAAAAAAAAAATAAAAATTAAAATAAAAAAAAAAATAAAAAATTGTTCCATTTTTCTACCTACTCTGTACCAAAATACTTAATCAATCACTCCTCCGCCACTTCTCCTAGTTTGGTTCTCTTGTTCTCCCCTTTCCAATAAGGCAACAAACCTGAAACTGGGCCTCCCCCACATCCCTGTCACGTTTCCAGGCTTCGAGATCTTCTTTTTGAACCTCGACCCAGTCTTTTCCTCTCTTCACCTTCCATCCTGTCGTCCCTTTATTAACCCTGCAGTTTCCACTGCCCTGCTATTTCTATGCTCAACGTCGCTCGCAAGACTTTGAACCGTGTGCCCAGTTTTCAGGATATCCTAGAAGGCAGGATGACCCACCCCGATATGTAAGTTGTCTCTTCCCTCGTCGCCCTCAGGGGCTCTCTTCATTTTGAACTGGCGCAAAACTGACTGTAATCCCCCTCTAGTTCCGTCGACGTTCTCGTCATTGGTGCAGGCCCAACTGGTTTGGGTGCTGCTAAACGTTTGAATCAGATCGTATGTCTCCGGCAGGTTCTGAAGGTGGCACAAATATGTTGACTGGCTTCTACAGAATGGCCCCTCGTGGATGATCGTCGATAATAATGAGGTTCCCGGTGGTCTGGCTTCGACCGATGTGACTCCCGAAGGTTTCGTATGTCTCATTCACGGCTTCTTTCCCATCAGGGCATTTGTTGACTGATTCCTATTAGCTTTACGACGTCGGTGGTCATGTCATTTTCTCCCACTACAAATACTTCGACGACTGCATCAACGAAGCCCTCCCCAAGGATGATGACTGGTATAGCCACCAGCGTATCTCCTACGTCCGTTGCAAGGGCCAATGGGTCCCTTACCCCTTCCAGAACAACATCTCCATGCTCCCCAAGGAGGACCAAGTGAAGTGCATTGATGGCATGATTGATGCTGCTCTTGAGGCTCGTGTGGCCAACAAGAAGCCCACCACCTTTGATGAGTGGATCATGCGCATGATGGGTGAGGGTCTTGCCAATCTGTTCATGAGACCATACAACTACAAGGTGTGGGCTGTGCCGACAACCAAGGTGAGTAGTCACAGACCACACGTGTCCTCAATGCGATAACCTAATTCAATTGTAAGATGCAATGCGCTTGGCTCGGTGAGCGTGTCGCTGCTCCCAACGTCAAGGCTGTGACCACCAACGTTATCCTGAACAAGACCGCTGGTAACTGGGGTCCTAACGCCACTTTCCGCTTCCCTGCCCACGGTGGTACTGGTGGTATCTGGATTGCCGTCGCCAACACTCTTCCCAAGGAGAAGACCCGCTTCGGTGAGAAGGGCTCTGTTGTTAAGGTTAACGCCAACAACCGAACAGTGCAGCTGAAAGATGGCACCACTGTCGGATACCAGAAACTCATCTCCACCATGGCTGTTGATCATCTTGCCGAGATGATGGGCGACCAGGAACTGATTGGTCTGAGCAAGCAGCTCTTCTACTCTTCCACTCACGTCATTGGTATTGGTGTCCGTGGCTCTCGCCCTGAGAGAATCGGCGACAAGTGCTGGCTCTACTTCCCTGAGGATGACTGCCCCTTCTACCGTGCCACCATCTTCTCCAACTACTCCCCCAACAACCAGCCCCAAGCCTCTAAGAAGCTCCCTACCCTCCAGGTGGCCGACGGCTCTAAGCCCAAGACCACTGAGCCTCAAGAAGGTCCTTACTGGTCTATCATGCTGGAGGTTTCTGAATCTTCCATGAAGCCAGTTAACCACGACACTCTCTTGACCGAGTGTATCCAGGGTCTCGTCAACACTGAGATGCTCCGACCAACCGATGAGATTGTATCTACCTACCACCGCCGCTTCGACCACGGCTACCCCACCCCGTCTCTGGAGCGTGAGGGTGCCCTCACCCAGATCCTGCCCAAGATGCAGGAAAAGAACATCTGGACCCGTGGCCGCTTCGGTAGCTGGCGCTACGAAGTCGGCAACCAGGACCACTCCTTCATGCTGGGTGTCGAGGCTGTCGACAACATTGTCAACGGTGCTGTTGAGTTGACCCTCAACTACCCCGACTTCGTCAACGGTCGCCAGAACAACGAGCGACGTCTTGTTGATGGTGCCCAACTTTTCGCCAAGAACAAGTCGCAGTAAATAACTTTCTGCTGTGAAGTCGGCAGTTGGATTTATGGCATTTAATTTATACCTATAAGAGTTGAAAATAACGGAAAATGGAGCATTTGAAGCGACATCTCGGGATATCTTGTCGGAGGTTCTTGATGTTTGTTCATCCAGCGCATTTTCCCCTTTCTTTTTTTTTTTTCTCGATGCTAGAATTCCCACATAAACCTTTAGACACGATTGCTTTTTTCACAATGGTCTTCGAACAGCCGGCTATTCTTTTCAATATACCATTTATTGACATGTGCAATGTGATCTAAGTGTCTTGCTAGATGTCTTGACTGTACTAGATATTCTTCCCTTGATACATGTACGACTTCGAGAACTCTCCACAATACTGAGAGTTTACTCACTCCCATTTCCCCCAGATTCTTTCTGACCTCAAAACATTGGGTAGATTGTACAGAGATATAATGATACATATCTAGGATGGACTTACCTCATCGAAACATTCATCCTTCATGATTCCCAAGCTATTTAGGTGTATTTAACTGACGTATTATAATGATGCTGAAGATGTTTGGAATAATAATAATAATAACAATAGTTACCTATCTAGGTAATTGCAAACAAGTAGAACTAAAACCCCCAGAACATCGCACTGCGGTTCATCTAGAAGGACAAGTACATACAAACATTCCAGCCTTAGATCTACATTCGTATCCACTACGGAAATAAGTAAACCAGTGTGAGTCTACATCCTACGGCCAGAATACATGTTTCATTTCCTTCATTCGTCGGCAATTATGTCTAATTGACTTTCAGCTGAACTATTCTAGGTTCCTTCCGAGACCTATATAGGCCCTTAATAAGTACAGAATACTTTATCCAGTAAAAGAAATTCAAACCATTGCAGGTACATACGCCGGTATAGGCAAGTATCAGCCTGAAACCACAAGGTACCTACATGTACCTACCGGTCGGTAACCACAGCCACAGCAGCAACAACCTCCCGAGGAGAAAGCAAGCCACTGTGTGGGATCGAGTTCAGCCCGTTAGATTAGATCTCCCCATCCACGACCCACGACACATCATCAACACCGTACGTAAGCCACAAAGGGTCCGGAAAGCCAACGGGGATCCAAATATCTCGAACCCCACTGACCCCATAAACTATCTCATCCCCGAAGTCTAAAGAAAGCAACCACGCACCAAGGACGCGTAAGGAAGGTCAATTAGGCTTGGTCCATTGACTCCACTAAGTTCCACCTTTGACGGGGGCCTTAAGGCTTGAGTTTGAAGGCGAGTTGCTCTACTGGGTTTAGATCGTGTGGGTATGGGCTTCTGTAGCAGGTTAAGAGTTCGTAACCGTTGTGGGAAGGAAGGATCCGCTGGAACGCTCCGAGGGGTTCTCTCATAGGGTTTGGGTTTCGAGAATGTTTCGGTTCTTGTTTCTTGTTTTGACGTTGGTTGGTACAGCGTTCGTTACTAGTACATTGTCTGATTGTGGCGAGTAGGCCTGAGAGGACATTATGTCGTTTGTTTTGCTGTTTTTGAATCGGATAGTGTTTGTGATGTGCTATTGCCACTGTGGCTTTTGCTTTGCATTGTACTCACTGTGGTAGGAGTACACTGGCATGAAGTTTATGGTCATGTTGTGTCCATCCAACTGAAGTACATTGACCTGCATAGACTAACAGTCTGGAGACAATACAGCACTATGTATGACAGGAGAAGCATATGGCAAAACTGACCATGCTGTCAGGGCATAACATCAAAGTACAACCTAAACCTCAAACAAAGCCCCTATCACTCAATGTTCTCCCCAATATCCTCCTCGGTGTCCTTCCCGCCCAAGGGTTGCCGTCGGAGCTCCTTCAGGCCAAAGTCATCAGGATCATCTTCAACACCCAGGTCCGCCACCATGGCAGCAAAGTAACCCTGGAGTTTTTTTGCTTCGACCAACACATCAGCAAGACTTGGACTATGGTTTTCCGCCTGGTCACCGGGGTCAGATGGCGACAACCTGTAGCCCTTGGAATGTCGACGGGGGCGAGAGCGAGTTGACTGAGCTTCGCGGACCGACGGCGACCCTGGTGTCCAGAAAGAAGCTGTTGACATGGGGGTGGCTTGATCCTTTAGAGCCGTAGTTTGAGGGACGCGGGATTCAGAATGGGGATGCTGAGTAGTCTGTCCAGTGTCGGTGGTGTTATCTTTCTTTGGGAAGGAATACCGATAAGCTTGGAAATTCGATGCTGAGCCTTCCATTGGAGCAACCTGCGACGAAGGCCTTGTGGTTGGGGTGTGGGTTCTCTGAGGGTGGAGGATACCGTCATCTCGACCTGGAGGGATGTTGTCTCCTTCATTCGCTGCCATTTCCTTTATTTCCCATTCCCTACTGAACCTCCGCCCACTTGCCGTTGCTCCAGAATCGCGGGTTCTTTGATTTTCTGGTGTCATCAGTCAGCATCGCCTAGGAGGATAAAATGAAGGCATACCCGATCCTTTCCCTGCGTGAGGAGTTGCGGTCAAGGGCGTTTCTGAGAAAGAAGGACTGCTGTCGACAGGGGCACGAAGAGATATTTTGCGGAGCGCTGTGCTGAGTGAATGTAGGTCTGGACAGTGGATGGTTGACTGAGGGGTTTGCTGAGTTGTAGTATTAACACACGTTTCATATGATATAGAAGTAGGAGACGAATCAGGTATGACTGAAATAACACTTTGAGACTGTTTGTGTTGTTCAAGACCGGAGTCGATAGATAGTGAATCGAGTGTTTGAGAGGTAGTTGAAGGAGTAGGAACAATACTAGTATCAATAGCAGCACCTTTATTGAATGAACATGTGTTGTTCACCCTGCCCAAATCTACATTTCGAGCATGTCGAGGACACCGAACGTTCCAACTCCCACTTGAACGTCCGTCGCTGTCTTTACTGAATCCCGTTTTTGGTCCTTTTCCAGTCAATCCAGGGTCAAATCCCGGCCTTGAATCTGAGTCTGATATACCGGGTGATGAACCAAAGTGAGGAGATGTGTAAAACGAATCAAGGTGTTCTGAATCGTCGTCGTTATCACTATGGTCATGACCCTGATGAAGTCTTCGAAATTCAGCCTCCAGACTATAATGATAGACGATCCGATGGAGGTGATATTCTACCTCGTCTTCGCTGAGACTGATACTAGTGGGAGGAAATCGAATCATGGTGGCTTTTGGCCTGTGTATTCTAAGGAGGAATTTACTTGACCCATTTTCTATTTGATTTATTGTAGAATAGGGAGGATTATATAGGGAAAGAGCGATAGATCCAACTGCCGATGTATTGTAGATATATATATATAGGTACTGCGTTGCTGTACTATGGAGTGGGACAAAAATAAAGAAATATAAACTATGACAGAATAACAAACTGGTCGGACCAAATGAATCAGCTTGTAAGATATATATAGGTCTTAGTATATAAAAAGGTACTGGAGAATACAAAAAATGACTGCCTAAACGAAGAGAAGGAAGGGAATAAGATACTTAGTTTGAATAACTAATAACTGTTGTATAGTATACGGAACATACAGTAATAACTCTAAAAACCCGCCGGTCAATCTTCACTAATTGGAATCTCTCCTCCCACTTCATCCTTCACTTCTTCATCTTCCTTCCTTCTTTTCCTCCCTCCTCCCTTCCCTCTCTCTTCATCCCCTTCCCTTTTCTATCCCTTTCTCATCATTGCATCTTTTTGTACTCTTTCTTTTTTCTTTTTTGCTGGATATTCTTTCTCTTGTCGCCGCCGCGTCCAGCATCCCTCCCCTCATCCTGTTGGCTGTATCATGCATCCGCCTCTTCCCCGACCGCCGTCATAGTTCTCGGCCCCCTCTGTTTTTAGGAGGCCATCTGCTTTCATCTCGCATTTCCATCCCTGGCGTCTCTCGCGGTGTCTGACTTACCACCGTGTGTGCCAAAACCTCCCTCTCCTTCATAGAAATATATACCCTTTCCTCGTTCCCGACCTCGACCCAATCATCGCTTCTTAGCCATGGATGGAGATCTCAGCCTGTCCCAATCCTTGGGGGGGTTACGCATCGCAAATCCCGATGATTCGCCGCTTCATTCGTCGGAGGATGCATTGGCTTCAAGTTCGGCTTCAACTGCACATGCAAGGGCGGAACTGAAGCTTGAATCCACCCCAATCGAGAAACCGAGCAGTTCCTCCTCACAACCGCATCAAGCCCCAACACCTCCCTCCCATGACGATTCCCATCCTACTCCTTCCTCCCAGACCGCTGAGTCTTATTCGAGACCAACTGAAAATCGTTCGTCGGTTATCCTTCCTACTTCCGATTCACAACAACAATCACCGCCGTATTCTCCATACATGGCGCCCTCGCAGCCTACTCCCGCAATTTCCTCTCGTCCTTTATCAGCCTTATATACCAATGGATCGTCGACACCAATGGTAGCCCGCGAAGGTTCCTATCGGATTCGTACAGACTCCGCCGCGTCGTCCGCTTCTGAAAATATCGCTCGTGTCGAGTCCCGAGGTGGCTCTGCCGCATTACAGGCCGGTGTTCCAGCTCGCGATGACAGCCACAGTGACCGATCGTACCGAACCTCCAAACTTCCGGCTGGTAACGGCCCGATGCTGATGCGGCAAACTTCTAGAGCTCAGCCTCGCAGTGGAGGACCGTCACAACTTTCTGGCTCCCCCTATGGGATGGAAAGTGGCCCTCTTGCCAGCAGCGAAGAATGGCAGGAGCGTGGTGCAGCTGTCTCTGTGAGGCAAGATATCGATGCAAATGGGAAGCCCGTCTCCCGTTACATTAAAAAGGGGGTCCGTGATTTCTCATTTGGGAATACTCTTGGTGAAGGTTCTTATAGCACCGTGGTACTCGCGACGGACCGCCAGACATTAAAGGAATATGCGATCAAAATCCTCGATAAACGACATATTATCAAGGAGAAGAAAGTGAAATATGTGAATATTGAAAAGGATACCTTGAACCGACTGACGGACCACCCAGGCATCGTCCGGCTTTACTATACTTTCCAGGACGAACGATCTCTCTATTTTGTGCTAGATCTCTGCAAGGGAGGTGAGCTTTTGGCGGTATTGAAACGAATGTCCAGTTTCGACGAAGAGTGCACGAGGTTTTACGGTGCTCAAATCCTAGACACTATAGACTACATGCATAAACGCGGCGTTATCCATCGTGATTTGAAACCTGAGAATGTCCTTCTGGACAGCCAGATGCACGTCAAGATCACCGACTTCGGAACGGCAAAGATTCTCAAGGGCCAAAAACGATCAGACCCAACCTCCAATGCCATGCCACCGCTGGATTCAACAGATCTCCCTGAAGAGGAACGGGCGAGCTCGTTTGTTGGGACGGCAGAGTATGTCAGCCCAGAGCTTTTGAACGAAAAGAACGCCTGCAAAGCAAGCGATCTATGGGCCTTTGGTTGCATCATTTTCCAACTCCTCGCGGGTCGTCCGCCGTTCAAGGCGGGAAATGAGTACCAGACTTTCCAGAAGATCGTTGCCCTGGACTATGAGTTCCCGATCGGCTTTCCCCTTGTCGCCCGTGACCTAGTCGAACGGTTGCTTGTTCTTGATCCAGCTCGTCGTCTGCAAATTGAGCACATCAAGAACCATGAATTCTTTGACGGTGTAACATGGGGCCCGGACCTCTGGAAGCGGAAAGCACCGCGACTGAAGGCCTACGTCCCGCCACCTCGCGAGCCGATAAAGCTTAATGGTGGTGGTGATGCTGATAGCTTCCCTCCGAGCATCTCGACTGCTCCGTCAAACGCCACCAATGCCAATTCTAGGGTGGTACCTAGGCTTATCACAGAATTGCCGCCGCCGAGCCAAATCGACATTGAATGGTCGCCTGTTTTGACCAAAAATAACGAAAGGATATTGAAGCTGGGGAACCTTGTGGTGTTATCTTCTCCGGCACCCCATAGTCCCGTGAAGAATGCGAACGGCGAGTTTGAAGCGCCGAAGAAATTCTCTCGTTTCTTTGGTGGGAGTACAACTAAGAAACGACAGCGCTTGGTAATGGTGACTTCGTCTGCCCGTATAATAATGGTGGCAGCCGGCGGTGATGAGAAGAAAGCGAAGCTCGAAATATCTCTTCTTGCTCCAGGGACACACTACCGGAGTAGCACTGATGCGAAAGGATACTCATCTTGGATTGTAGATACGGTATGTTAATAGTTCTCCCACTAAGTTCTTTTTCTAATGCTTGTTGTGCAGAGAGAGAAACGCTTCATTTTCGAGGATCCCAAGCCCTCGTCCAGCAACATCGGTGCTACAGCTTTGTTAGCGCAGGAGTGGTTGGACACCCTAGACCGTGCTCGAGAATTGGCCGCGTCACAAAACAATGGGTCATATTCTGATGATGCATTCCGTGAACTATCGTCAGGGTTATCGAGCCATGCCAACACTCTTGACCGCAATTCGGACATGCCAACCGAGGGCCCGCCCCATGGGAGAACTACCCTCGTCAAAAGCCCACCAACTGATGCTGAATCCTCAAAAGGAAGAAAGAGGTTCAGTAGGCGCCATTCGAGAAATGGCCTGTCGGCAGTTTTCTAGTTGGCTTTGTCCATCAAATCTCTTTGTCACTCTTTCCCGATATGTCTATTTCATTTATTCCCCGGTACCTAGGTACCTAGGATATCATCTCTTCATTTTTTTTTGTGGATGGTGAGAATAGGTGTCATTCCATTGCCTTACTCGTCTGGTTTACATATCTCGCCACTGTTGATATCACTGCAGTTTACTGAAGCTTTCACCAGCTGTCATCATTTCCTTTGTCATTTGCATCTGGAGGATTCTCATTCGCATGTTCGATTCTCTCGTCTTTGCCTGGCATTTAGCAATGATGAGCGTGTTTATTTACCAGTTTGGTGCATTTAGATCGGAAGGAGCCATGTATTTCACCGTTGCCTTTATTTCTTTTTCATTCAATATATACTTTCTACATTCTGGCACTCATTCTACTTGTGTCTTAAAAGGCACACATTGCTCCTTCGGTACGATCCCATTTCTTCATTTCATTGCCATTATCAGTTTTCTACACTGAGCGGCCGGGAGTTATTTGATTCCCTTTTTTTTCTCCCTCCTTTTTTCATGTTCATTTCATTCCCCTTTCAGCCAGTTATTTCTGCTTGATATACCGATTTTCTTGTCAGATAGTCTTTTTTTTCCCTTTTTTATCTTTTGCTCGAATTTCATTATTTCTAGCGAGAATCTCCCATTTCTGCTTGGTTGGATCTATGCCTCTAGCCTCTGCGCTCTTCATGTAGGCTAGTTTACTTCTATTTCCGTTTCATTTGCTCCGCCTGTTTGACTTGGACGGTACGGCTATGGCAACACTATTATGGGTAGATATAGGACAATGGAGCCGGTGTTAGGAAGCAGTGCTTTCTTTATTCTGTACTTACAGTTTGTCCTTTAGCGGCCCTGTGAAGGTCCTATAAATGAATACTGGCAGTATTAGACTAATATCTATATATTATTTTCTAAACCCTACATATACAAACTAATATACATACCCCGAAACCCGATAATCGCATTGGCAGAGAGGCAAGGGGACTAAATAAAAAGCCAATCCATCCTGGATGCATCCAACTCCTGAATCCAATCAAAGTCATCATCATCGTCGTCGTAATAATCGTCATATACAAACTCGTCGATATCACCAGGTAGATGCCCGTTCGAGCCCTGTCCCAACCCTATAGATCGGGACCTCTTCAGATCCCGCTTCCGCCACATGAGACTAAGCACCCAAGCTGCGTTGCGGACATTGACGCTGGTAATTGAGTAAAATAGTGTGGAGAGTAGTTGCAGGATGATCGGGCGTTGGGAGGGGAATCTTGATTCAGCGCCTGCTATGAAAGTCGGCCAGATGAGGCATTTGAAGTGCGGGTCGGACTCGGGGATCAGGGAGAGTTGGTGGATTAGGGAGTCTGCGATGTGTTTATGGTCTTTCGGGAGGTGGGTGCAAGACTGGATGCCTGGGGACGGTGACTGGGAGCGGGGACGAGAAAGGACGCGGCTTGCGTAGAGGTAGACGGCTGATTTGTAGATGTTTGCTAGGGTGATTCTGGCCGAGAGGTCGGGGAGAGTGACAAAGGATTGCATTTCCTCGGCCCAGGAGATCGGGTCGAAGGCTTGGATGTGTTGGAGGAGAGCAGCGGGGGATTGGAACGGGGAGGGTGTTTCGGGTAGGAAGGTTGAAGTGAAGGCCATTGTTGGTCGGGGGGCTGTGATAGGGTCGGTGTCTTGGTACCATCGGGTGTGGACGAAGAAGATTACGTCGAGGAGGTAAGCGGGACAGCCGACCCAGGAGGTTCGTTCTAGTCTTTTGAGGATCTCGGGGCCAATAGTCGAGGAGTAGAAGGGTTTCGAGAGAGTGCCGGGTCGGGAGAGAGTGGAGCCCATGAGTTGGAGGCTGTTGTTGATGTTAGTACCGGCTGAGCGACCTGGTTGCTATTACTTACATGAGACATCCGTCCACGGCAAAATTGTCCAACCAATCCATTATGTCTCGTGAATGGCTGATACGGGAACCATGGTCTCGGTTCTTCAGCAGGTGTTTGGCTCCTTCCAGGTGGTATTTCCATGCTCCGCCGCCTGATTCGACTGCGTCTAAAAGGGCAAGAACCAAAATCGCGGCCACAGTTCTGTCGTCTTTTTGCCTTTCCGGGTTACAGATATCTAGGGATAGCTGAGAGAGAGCACGTTGTTTGAAGCCCAAAAATTGCTCGTAGTTCTTTGACGCCGGGCGACGAGCGACAGAGTTCGACACGGCACTTTCAAGCTCCTGCAAAGACATCGGTGCTGTGTTGGTTGAGTTACTCGAAGACCACGGTTCTGGCGAGAACTCTTCGTGGTAAAGCAGAGCATAATGCAGGGCCCCGAGGGAAGTGAGGGCATGAGCCAGAACGGGAGAATCGCCGATCAAAGATGTAAGATCGCGGTATGGATTTCTGGCATTGGGGTACAGAGTAAGAAGGGCCGACATGTTCTGGTTATCTTCCAAAAGTCAGAATAACTTCTATTCGATCACGGTTGCAAACGGTATGACATACAGTGGTATATATAGAACCTGGAAAGCGGACTGAGGTCTTTGAGAAGAGGATCAACTAAGCCCCATGGGGTAGGGATATAGTCCGCAGTAGCGACGGTATCTCCAGCGTAGACCAAGCTGTTATTATCCCCAGACCCTGAATCTCCAAATGCAGGTTGTACATCAATTGAACTCGGATTTCCGTCAAGGATTGGACTCGCTTGCCATTCGGTTAGCACATTGGCCGGCGCTGTGGTCCCTGTATCGGGGGCACTGGGAGAACCGAAAGTGCAGACTTCTGTATTAGGCGGCTTTTTCATCACATCGTCAAAGCTTCGACCCATCATTTTCCCACGGCTCGCCACACCACCTTTGACCCAAACAAGAGGTTTCTGATACCCCAAGCATTCCTTGCCCGCATCTCGACATTTTCGACAGGTGGGTAGGCCATTGTCGCAGGTAATACGACGGCGACGACAGGTGTAGCAACCTTTGGTCATGACTCGGCGGAAGTATACCGTTGAGCGAGTTTGCGCCACTGGGGATCGGTCAATTCGATCGTGAGTAACCTGGTACTCGAAATGCCGAATAGACTCGCATTCACCATCGTTGAAGCTTGTAGAGTAACGAAAGAGATTGAATTGTGCTCCGGCACATCGTTGTGGTTTGTGTCGGCGATACAAGACGAAGAGATGGGAAAGAAAGAAAGAAAGGATGCTGTCAGTAATAGAATGAATGAATGAGCCAAGAGCCGAGGGAATTGGGAGGGGTGCTGAGTCAGCCACTGCACTAACTAGTTAGTTAAGTTAGTTAACTTAAAAGAGTTAATGTTTATGTTATGCATCGTGTATTCGCCACTAGCGTTTGGCATCGCAGCCAATCCGAGACTCAATCAGTGCATTTTCAGCTGGAATCGACCGTGAGAAACTCCATAAGGTCATGGAATCTTCCTGTTTGGTGTCTCTATCAGCATATTTTATCCAGTCATATTTATCCTTGTCTACTTAGCCTCTTTCTGGCCTCCCCCCCGAACCTTGCAGTAGCCCTGGCCTGTTTATTTATGCACCTTCCAAGTGGAACCTCCTCTACACTCAAAGTTCCCGATACTTTTCTATTTTCCCCTCGAGTCGCATATCCTGTGAAACCTCTCGCTTTTGAATTTTCTCCCTCTCTCTTGTGACACTGTCGAGATCGTTGAGATGGTTTCGTCGTGATCATCGGTGCTCTATCGATAAACCCTCATTCTCTGATACTTGGTGCGGGGAATAGTCTCGTATCCTGATCAACATAAAACGCTCTACATAGTATTCCCGCAAGGGGCACAAACCGCTGGTGCTCTGACCAAGTGCTTCAACTGGCGCAGTCTGGTTTTCTACGGGATCTGCTCTATAGTTGATTAATGACTACCACGGAAATGGTTTCCCAACCTCAAGTGCTCGATCGTTCCGCACCGGCGCAAAGCACTACCTCCGTCGTGTCGCGCCATTCTCATCGTCGACACCGTTCTTCTTCTGGTCGCTCTCACCATGGCGGTTCTATACACCAGCCACAGAACGATTTCCCCATATTCACCCATACTGGTGACGTTGAGATCGTGATTCGCGCCGGTGGGCAGGAAAGGCGATACCTTCTGCACAGGTTAATCCTGGCGCAATGTTCGGGATTCTTTCAGGCGAGCACAAGTGAGGAATGGCCGCGGCAAGTTGTACCACCGAAACCAGATGGAACGTTGTCGAGGATTAGCGAATCATCTTCACTATCAAATGGGTCGACCCTGGCGCAGTCTGATAACGGGGCAATCTCCCATCTTCCAGAGAAGAAACGGTGGAGATATGAGCTTGACTGGGAAAGTAAGGCAGAGGATGAAGAACCAATCCTTGTCCAGAAGGTTTGTCTATAAGCGATGATCTTCTAAGGAAGAGAACTAATATTGATCTTCGGTGTGCGCAGCAACCTAGTTTCTCTCCAGTGTTTGGACACGGCAAACTCCCCCCACCTCCGTCAATGACCAAACCTTCAAATACGCAAGCTGGCTTCTTTCGGTCCATGGCGAATCTTGCGGGGATGCAAACCACAATCAACCTTCCTCACACGGCAAATATAGAAAACAATACAATGGATCCAATTATCCGCGATTACGAAAACCTGTTTCGCTTATTCTACAACTATCCGCCGATTGTGAACAGCGTCAACATCGCTACTGCATACTCCGAGTGTAAGGCTCTTCTCGCTCTAGCAGACATGTACGATGCGCTACCCGTAACGGGACCGAGAGTCGACCATCATTTACTGGGATTCGGATCTCGGTTGTTCAAACAGATCGCAAAATACCCACCAAGCTATCTTAAACTGGGATATCTGGCACGGAGCAGAGTCATCTTCTCCGAAGCCTCATCCACGTCGTCGGACAATGGCCGTCAGCTCTCCCTCACCTACAAAGCGCATCTTACTCTTGCATCCCAAAAACCGTCTTCGATATCATCGAGGACAAAGTCGATGACCTAGAGGAATTAAAGGCACGAGTAGACTCCAAACTATTCCGTTTAACTCTCACCACCTCTCGCGGCGAGCGTGTAAGTCCAACAAACGCATATCTGGACTGGCTCGCCGTCTCCCTATTCCGCCAGTGGTTCGTCGAAATGACCACGCCTCCTCCAGCGCCAATCCTCAAGAATTCATCGCCTAACGGACCAAACGGCCACCGCACTCAAGACTCTTTAACGACGACCAAGTCTCCTGCCCCCTCCCCGTCCCGTGTATACCGCCTAATCGGCTCCCTCTCCACCCAAGCCTACCTCCCACACGACGAACTTAAACGCTTCCTCAAAGCCCACCCCACCCCTTCCTCCGACCCGCTATACACCCGCGATGTCCTCAAACGGTTCGAGCGAAAAATGGACGAGATCAAACGGCTGGCCCGGGATATCGTCAAACCGCTCATGCGCAATTTCCTCGAACTAGAGTTGAAACCTAACGATCGGGGCGTTAGTGATACGGGGCTGCCTTATTTGACGTGTACCAGGGTTGAGGATGAGGATTTGCCTTGGAATTGATACCGGTCTACAGCAGTGTCTTCGACTCGGGTTGCTTTCGAGTCATTTATGAAACGAGACGTGTACGTGTTACGACGACAGGCGGTTTCTTAACGATATCATGTGTCTCAGTATGTGTTTACGAAGCTATGAGCTATTTTCAGGATTCGGTTCTTATTATTTTGTACTACCTAACTACCCTTTACATTTACGTGGTTAATGGATGTGGTTTGCTTCGCTGGATTTGTTTTTCATATACCCCTAATGCGAGTGAGGTTAATGATATCTACCATTTTATATACCTATTCATCTCTATATAGCACATTAGCCAAGATTGTAGACAAGTCAACCTAAGGCTTATACCAACAGGTAGCAAAAGCAATATAATACAAATCCCACCCAAGGAGCAGAAATATATCAGACATAAGAGATACTAGGACTTATTTTTCCCAATAACTTCAATCCCACCCATCCAGTTCCTTAGAACCGGCGGAACAACCACAACTCCCCTATCCACATCATATCCATTCTCCAAAATAGCAGCCAAAACTCTCGGAACAGCCATAGCAGTTCCATTAACCGTATGTGGGAATCTAGATTCCTTAGCCGCACCACCACGCACACGGGTCCCTAATCGCCGACTTTGGTAATCTGTACAAATAGAAGAGGAAGTGACTTCGCCCCAAGCAGATTCGAGATCGACATTCCCTGGTCCTGAGCGAAGGCGTGACGGGAAGAGGACCTCGATGTCCTGTTTTCGACTTGCAGACGCACCGAGGTCAGTGGTGGGCATTTCAAGGATCCGGCAGGGGAGATTTAGGGAGGTGAGGATTTCAGATTGGATGGAGAGGAGATCGGCGAAGAGGGTATCTGAAGTAACCGTGGCATTTGTGTCCGGAGACAGAGAATCAGACCAGCCGAAGAGCTCGACTTTTGTGAATTCATGAACGCGATAGAGACCCTTTGTATCGACGCCTCGGGATCCTGCCTCTGCGCGGTAGCAGCGACTAGCACCGACGAGTTTAATGGGGAGGTCTGACCCGGGAATGTCGCGGCCGGCGTACATAGCTGCTAGGGGGATCTCGGCTGTACCTGCTAACGAGCGTTGGGGTTTTGATTTGTCCTTCTCGGTTTGCTCAATTGCCCAGATTTGCTGCTCGTTGTGTTGGTCGCGTGGCTGGAAGCCGCATGCTTCGGCGATGTAGGAGTAGACGATGGACGGGGGAGAAACGGGTTTCCAGCCGTGGCGACGGGCGACGTTCAAAGAGTACTGTATGAGAGCTTGTTCGAGCAATGCGCCTTCATTGGTGAGGAAGTACCAGCCCCAGCCGGTGGTGGTTGTGGAGCTGGTGAAATCGATCAGGCCGAGGGAGGTGCCAATTGCGACATGGGAACGGGGCGGATCTGGGCGAGAGACGTATTCAGGAGGAGATTGGGGATCGAAATTAATGTAGCCGACTAGTTTTGGGTCGTGTCCGATGGGTGTATCGGGGGAGGAGAGGTTAGGGAGGGATAGGGCGAGACGGTGGACTTCGTCAGTGCAGGTGGATTTCCGTGTAGTCACGGCGTGCGATTCCTCCTTCAATTGCTGGGCTTCGGTTCTGAGACGAGCCAATTCCTCGTTGGAATTGGTATCTCCTTGCTGTGCATTCTGGCGAGCGAGTTTCGCGATGGTTTGTTCTAGCTGCTTGATGCGGGATCGGGGTGTTTTGAGGTCTTGGTCGAGACGTCGAGATTCCTCCGACAGTTGTTGTATTCTGAAAGGGTATTCTGCGTGGGATGGATAATTTCGGTCTATGCAGTTTTTGGAGTAGACGTCTGCATTCTGGCAGATATGTTTGATGTTTGGAGTTGGCTTCGGAGCTGTTGCGGGTCGGATTACTTGCTGTCGGTAGGAGGAAGAGGTAAACCTGCGCCGAATTGGAGGACTCAGAGGATTCAATTTATTTGAGAGTCTGCAATTGAGGCAGACATAGGGAGTTCTGGAGGTAGCCATGGGAAAAGTTGTGAAGAAAGAAAGTTGAAGAGTAGAGAAATTCATATCAACGGTTTGGTTTGTCATCATCAAATGTAAGTTATACAACGCCGACCGACCGATATACATAGCAGCTATCGTCATACATTTTCCAGCTGATTATCTAGGTACATACTCGTATTTGAACCCGAAAATGATCATTCATAGCAGCAGATATCTCATATATAATTTTGTAAATCCGAGTCCAATTACAATCCCAGTTTGTGCTTCCTGATCCTGGCACCAACCCCAGCAATAACCAAAACAGCTGCCACCAAGACAGCCCATAGCTGAATATGAAGTGTAGTTAGATTGTATGTCGTCTGGGTAGCAGCGGCGACCGTTGCCAATTCTAGAATCATTAAGCCATATCCGAACCACCGATGGTACTTGTAGATTCTCTTCCCAGCGTCGACACTGCCGAGGATCTGCCTTGGGAAGAAATACTGCGTTACACCCACAAGAGCCTGACAAAGGATGGCGATATAACTTATCAGTCCCATGATTCCATGGGGAGAGACCAAGTGAGGATGGTCGCCTTTGTTAACTTCGATGACAATGAAGGCAGCGATGAAGGCTGCCACACTTATTGCCTGGATAATGTAGTGAATGCGGGTTCCTAGATGCTTATGTTTGGGAGTTGCAGTGGTGGTTGGTTGAAGTATCAGACTCGCTTGGACTTGGAGAAGTAGAGCGGATACGTTGAGAAGCTTTGATTATTAGAACAGTCATTCTTTTTCTTTCAGGAGCAGCAGATGGTAATTACCGGATGAGCAGAGAAAAAGCTCAATTGATCGGAAAATACGCCTGACCAGACAACGGCAGCGAGCTGGTATGTTGTCAACTCTAGTCAAGATACTCGGGCATATAGGGAGCGATAACTCACAACCCAAATCCCAGCCTGGGCAACTGTCGCAGTTCCTATTTAGGTCAGTATATTGATGTAGTCATTGAAGATAATAACTAACCAGTAACCAAGTTATGGTAGATGTTCGTTCCATCTCTTTGTACGGCTTGGACTGGAGATCCAAGAAGGGGTTCATCTTCCGAGTCGATAGGCTCAGGATTTTGATGAGTGAGGGTAGCCATGATAATTAGCTCTACCTTATTTTAAGGTAAAGAAAGGGAAGAAGGAAGAGGAGGATGGTGAAGCTGAAGTTGTTGTACAGGGAATAAAAAAAAACAAAGATGTTATTGAGAGAAAAAGCGGGATAAATTCCTATTCGGTCTAACAATGCATCTCAAATCAATCAATCAATCACTCAAATCACCTCACTCGACTTCTGCTCCTCTGCTCCTTTCTACTTCCACTATTCTTCTTCTTTCCACGGCTTCCCATGCTAATTCTTTCCTTCAAATGACTATTTAGCAACTCCCCGTCGCTCCCACCGTCACTAACTTCGTCCCATTTCGCAGACTCACCTTCAGAGGATTCAGCTCCCTCTATAGTGGGTGATGGAAGCGAAACAGGGGACTTCAACTGTCCAGAATCAGAATCCCAGAGCGAAGGAGATCCCAGATTATCATGTTCCTTTTGCTGGTCTCTGTGACCTTCGCTTCGCAGTTCGAGTTGCCGGAGTTGATATACAATGCCCTTGACTCTCTTCACAATCGCCTGCGCCTCGTGTGGACACTCTTGTAGGAGAATTAATTCTTCGTCAAGCTCGGAGATCAGAGAATTCCGGTCTTCGCTGGGGGAGTATTTTTTCGCCATTATTGACTGTTAGACCGAAGATTGGCTCCTTGACGATTGCAGAGTTGGCTGGAGGTATGCTGACGGCTAGGGTATATATAAGGCTCAAATGCCTGACTTCAATTAAGAGGTAAGGATCTTTCCAAAGCTAGTAGATGAAATATGAACAGATTTTGAGAGTACTAGATACAATTTAGTCGCAGGATGAGGACCATCTGTTTTATACCCTTCCTAACAAAGACTTTGTTCTGACTTAGGATTGTAGGAATCAAAGGAAAAATGTCTTACACCACTTGCATCAATTAAAAAATGGGATTTTTTTGAATGCCGGCAATCTTTGTCTTTCAGTATCATGTCCACGGCAATTCCCACGATTTCTCCAATCTGTGTAACCAATCCGTCTATGTTAGGAAACGACTTGATTGGTATAGGATACTCAGCACAATATACTCAAAAACCCGGAACATTCCAGACTCAGCCACCAGTTGTCTTATCCTCAAACCCATGGCATCTTCATCACGGAGTCTCCCATTCTACCTTCAGGATGAACAAGAACAACCTCCGCGCTGGGATTTGGCATGCTTAGGTTCATCACAATATTGAACAAAGAACAGCTCCTGACCGTACGATGCAAATTAGGATCACCCAGGGCACAAATGGCGTAAGGTGCATTGCGTGAATCCGTAAAGAGTTTCTCTCTTAGCAGCGTAGGGGTGATTTTCTCTCCTTTCACCCCATCTTTGGCCAAATTCTGAGCCAGTTCTCGAATTCTTTCCAGCCGAAGATAAGTGCCGGGCTTGAACGGGTTCTCGTCTACATATCGATTCTCCAAAAAGTGGTTGGAGTGAGTAATCATTCCAAATTCGTCTTCTTTTAAATGAACATCCCCCACCGGAGACAGCTCAAGACCCAGGGATATTGTGGGGTCCGCAATGAGAATATGTTGCGCAGAAGCCACTCCACCACAAGAGGCCAGGGTCTGCAACGCATTCTCAACAGACGTACTCTCCAGGCAGACCCGGAGGGCTACGTGAATGGGCAGCTTAGAATTGGAGCCATCTTTTGCACGAATAGCATTCAACCCTGTTCCAACACCGGCGGTGTTGAACCCGATCTTACCCACGATTCCTGCCTGATATACAACATCAGCTCTCCATCTAGATATACATCGAGTAAACCCACCTCAGTGACCATATAAATTCGCGGCTTGCCAGCTTTTTCAATAGACACAGCTGCCAAATTTTCACCAACCATCCTGGTCCAATCCCAGTTCTGTGCGAGGACTCTGGAATTCTCATTCTTCTTCCACGAAATACTGGTACAACCATCCGAGAACCTTCCCAGCGCAATCTCGCTCCGGCAATTCAGTGCCACTATATCGAGAATACCGAATCCAGCTCCTTCAGCGATGCCCTGCATCTCTTCATAGATATCTGGAGTCAACTTGGCGAGCGTGGCTTGGAATTCGTTTGCTAGCGCAAGAACCGAGGCCCAGGACATGTGGGCGGTATGTTCGAACATCTCCTTGTAGACTTCAAGTTGGGATTTGATTTGGGGTTGGAGAGACTGGCCATGTTGGTGGCCGATCTAGCTGAGTTAGCTATTCATGGCTGGAATATAGACAAGAATGGAGGGTAAGCATATTGTACTTCTCTTGGAGAGCCTTTCAAGGTCAGTTTTGGCAGTTGATCAGACATGGTGATGAACTTGATTGACTACTTGAATATTATTACATTCTAGGACGACTTTACTTCTGCTTCCTCTCTTATAAGACGGTCACCATTTACCCCTCTCCAAAAGAACTCGCCCTAACCCCTCTTCTCCATCGGTGGGGTTGGAGAAGCTTCATGATTTGGGACAATAAGGAATCCTGGATGATGCCGAGGACCCCGGAAACCAGTCGGCCTGAACTCCACAAACACGGAATTAGGGTCGTCTAATCCGCTTTAGGAAGCTCCACGAGATCTAAGTCGTGTCTCGCAGCCGACGAATATATGAATGGTTCTTTTCTCCCTTTTATATCTTCATCCTCCTTGGAGCGGGACACATTATCGTTCTAACCGAAGATTAAAATGCGGGTTGTCTTAGATCGCTTCCACATTGCGATTGATGTGGGCAGTCTCCGCTCAATAGTAAGAAATCTCCGATTTGAAAACATGAATGACAACTTAGGGACAAGTAGCCAAGATATATATCAACTATATATCATTTTCCGACTGACCTTGGGTAAAGGGCTTCAACCACAATCGCTATGCTGGCACTATCCATTAAATCAAATACCGGTTAGCATGCGCATGTCGTACAGAAGCCTTGACCACCGAGCATTAGGGCAAAATTGATTGTGACACCGACGGTTAGAACTAATGGTTCTGTTGATATGTATGACATTTACTTCTCAACGATGAGTGAGTTTAGGAGGCGGTTTATGATTTCCCGAGAGATTCGAGCTTTTCCCGGTTAAAACAGAGATTTGCGAGAGATAAATTAAGGAATTTAGCCCATATAACTAGGTCCTGCCCACAGCTCAAAGATCAAGCCGTGCATCAATTGACACAATAATCGACATCATGCAGACTCTATATGCATGGCATTTGATTCGGTACCAATGACCACACTTATGATACTCTGATATGCTGATAAACATTGGCTGCAGGAGGCAGATAGTGGTCTGTAAGGTGCCATTGCCTTGGATAACTGGAACCGCCGGATTCCACTGCTACTTCAGGAGGTTCTACTACTACCCGGTTTGTCTGTGCAACATTTATATCAGTGCCCAATCAACTTACTACTACATGCGAGAAGGGAAAAGAGCTGCCACTGAGATGAGAGCAAGTTCTACGTGGCAAGTCAATGAACCTATGTTCGCATCTTGTTTCACGAATCAGGAGATTTCTTGAATGAGTCTGGGATTATCAGACATTTTCACCTAGTGACACAATTTGACATTTAGTTTTCGCCTACCGATCTTCCTAGAAGTGAATAACTAATGCTCTACGCAAGAACTCGTTTAATTTCCTAGGAGCTTATTTGACGGCCACCATGTATGACGGCAGATTGCCTCAGCGCTAAAAATCAGAAAGATCGGTGGCAAGTATCTTTTTCTCGGCGCAGGGATGATAATACTATATTCGCTTAAGGATACCTTGGTCAGTACTCCAAGTATACCCCGACGCTCTCAATATCAACGAACCTATCCTCGAATCCTCGACACCGTTACCTATACCACACGGGTAATCCAACCATGCGACTGTAGCACTTGACGTTTTCCAGATTGTCTTCTCGAATTTTCCAGACTTTTGGCTCCCCTTCCCCTTGCCACTAGGCTAGGGTGTCGAACTACAGTATATTCTCCTCGGGTAGCGCAAAGCATCACACTGAAGGGATTTGGCAGATCGAACAGAAGATCTTGTGGTTTCCATCGTGTACGGCCCCAGTTGGGCTTGTCATACTTTGACTTCCCGGAAATGAGATCTTATGGAAAAGCTGATGCTTATCCCATGCCCTGAGTGTAGCACCGGTGGAGATGCTGAGTATCGGACAGCCAAGAGTATATGGCATGATAGAGTTATTGATATACGAGACCTAATAAATTACATACAAATAAGCGACTGGTATAGTTCCTCTTAGGCTCTTCAATCAAGTATTCCGTATAATGGATTCTGTAGGTAGCTTTCTACTCAGAAAATATAGAGTCAATTCTTCTACGCTAGTCACAGTCTTGAATTGCAGGAACCCATCATTGCCACGAAGAGAATGCGAAACAGAGCGCAAACCACGCGTTCGTCCAGAAGCTTCTTTCAGAAGAAGGAACAAGGAAAACCCACGATATAGATCACACATCTGACTCTCTATATACGTCTTATGATACGCGAATCGCTAGTCCAGACTAGTTCCCACGTTCTTGTCCTCGCTGCCACCAAGCAGGCAATCACGAAATTGAGGCTCACAGACCGGAGGCAAGCTTGCACTGCATATGCAAGGAGCCAGCGGCGTTTTACTTACGGACAATAATCGGTCGGATGAAGGCATACGGAACGCCAGGTAGCGGAGAAAGAGGGAATTCAACGTAATTTGTGGGAGGAAGAGAGTGGCAAGAACCGTTCTGTTTCTTTCGTCTTTAGGCAATGCCTGACTGACACCTACTTACTTGGGTACTGAACCGCAGCAGAGTACTTTTGTTATTTTGTCACTTAGTAGGAGAATAAACTTAATTTGGTTTATAGTGGCTTCGGTCTAAGCTTGAGCCACTTGATCAACTTCAAAAAAATTCAAACAACCCTTAAGCCCTAACCAGATTAGACCAGTCAGGCCATTTCTTCTGTACCCCCGTACCAACAGAACACCCAACCAATCTGCCCTCTCAATCGCCCGCTTAAAAAGCGGGTGTAACACGACAACGCTGCACACCCTACCGGCTACATGCAGCTGCCATCGGGAGCAGACCAACGCAATACGCCACACTACTTGCTTGCCTTGAACCTGTTTCCCTTCTCCGATTGCCGGGATCTTCCTTGCTTGTCCAGGGGAGTTGTCTGAGTCTTGGGTCTAGAGGATAGTATTTTATTGTATGTACAATCATGGAAAGGGAATAGAATTCGAACGGTTTGGATTGTCAACGGTCGGTTTGAGTTTTGCTTTTGCTGGGAGTTCCGGATGGTATATAGAGAGAGGCCGAGACGGAGTTTTGCCAACGGATAGATGAATTGTTTTCTGTCTGGCTATTGTCGAGACGGATGTTGTTTTATCAGAGCGATGGATGGATTCGGATGGTGTCTTTGTCTGTTTGGATTGGGCTTTGTAGCTATACTTGATATTATACATGTGGCGAGGTCTGATTAACCGTACATCGTTCCTGTATATACAGTAATGTAGATTTAGCCACAATCTATAATCTCATAGATCAATTTCATCTTCAGTCATACCAACTTTACATACCTACATACAATAAAAGAAACCAGCGTAGCGTGAAGTCCATCCGGTGTGACAATCTCGTCAAGAACAGGGGAAACAAACAACTCCAGACTGACGAGAATCACAAGACAAAACTCGGGAACCCCAAACGGGGCAGACGATAAAAATTAATAAAAATTAATTAATTAATGTTTTCTGTTGGGAGGAAACCCGACGGGTCATTGATTCGTTGGCTGGTCGTGTGTATCACCTTGTTTACTTGCTGACAGGGCTGGAGGGGACGATGGGATGGCAGAGGAAATAAATATTAGTATAACTGCCCTTGCCGGACTGAGCTGGATTGAATTGGATTGGAGTGACTTGTATATTAAGATTGATTTGAGACTTCAATCTTGTCCCTGCCTACTACTTACCTGACCTGAGGTGAAGGCATATACATCGCCTCTTCTCACTACGGGATATCCTCAACGTCCTTATCTATCGCATTATATCTATCCCTCGTCTAGTCAACTTCCTCCACCGTGGCGCCGTCAAAGAAGAAATCCGCACCCGTCGCGCAAAGCAGAGATACTGCCAAAATGCCCCCAAAAGGAGCATCACACCATGACTCCAATTCTCTACCAGAAGCTCGTGGTCTTGTCTACGACGAGACAGAGATGGCTCTTTTCCATGCAAAGCTCTCCTACCACTCCACAATCGACGAGCGCATGGCCTCCAAAGACACAAATCTTGCCTCCATCTCAGAGCACCAGGCGCGGATCCTGAAACGATGGGAGATGCTGAAACAGGGCGAGAAGGAGATGGCAGAGAAAGGCAAGAGCCTGTCGCCTGCAGAGAAGAAGCAATTGGCACAGTACGAATGGCGGTATAAGCGACTGGAAGAGCTCGCGACCAAAACTGCAGGGGGATAGTGGAGAGAGAGAAGAGCAATGGAGTGGCGGAAACAGCAGATGTCGGTTGCAGCAGGAATCTGCATGGCATGCATAGAATGCAAAGCATCGCATCATACCAAGGAGAAAGCGAGGCGAAACGAAACATCAAATGGAGCATCATTGGCGTTATTAGATTCCCGGATTCTCGCTTGTCTGCATCAATTATTCTGGGAGCACGGCAGATGGAGCTTTTCGCTTCTTTTTTTGTCTTTTCCTTTCCTCAGACTGCTATTTTCCTTTTCCTTTTCCTTTTCCTTTCTTATTTTCTTGTTTCATGATGTCAACTCCATCTTCATGTCCATATTCTCTTTTCGCTATCCGGAGAACTCCCATGTTCTTCGAGGGATCACAAGCCTTAGGAAACAAATGAATCACATCTTTTGCCCTTATCTCCATCTATCGTCGCACATGTAACTCACCATCCAGTCATGATTGCAACAGTAACGTATTTCTTCAATAAGACCAGCAACGTAGTAGGCCAGAGCTATCAAATGACAATCAAATGACAAGCTTCCGATGATTTACACTGGCCACATGGATAGTCTGGGATGTAGCGCTGTGAGACACAGTCAAAGCACTCATCTAATGAGATGGGCTAGACTGGAAGGGGCACATTCGGTTGTTCAACGAGAGCGAAACAAGAAAATGCAGAAGCTAGCCAGATCGAAAAGCCCTAGAGATAAGGCCTGATTCAATCCAACGATCTCATGTCTATCGTCACATCCATCATCTCCTGTCTGCCCGCCCTGAAGGAAATAAGTCTAGCCAGACCGGACCCTATCCCTCTTGATCGTTCCTCGATGTCTCACTCTGGTTGTATATCATACCCAACCACGCATCAGTTGAGATCCGTCCAATTTTTCCTGTAAAAGATCATTGCCAGCGAACCTCGTGCAATCCCGGGTAACTCAGTCGAGGTATTGATGGGCTTTTCTCCCAGAATCACAAGGTTCAGACCGGCCAGATTTCAAAAGATTAGACAGGAAAGAGGACAGGATGAGAGAGACGAAAGCACAGAGCCCTCTTGGCAGAACTTAATTCAGGAAGATCGGACGGTATCGACGCTTTGGAGGTCTCCAAGATGACGGCCATTGGCTGTAGGCGCGACACCTACACACCCATGGAATCGCAAAACTATGAATCGCGCAGAAAGAGTCGAATTGGATAAGAAAGGGGGTAGTCAAAGGAAAATCAGATGGCAAGCAGAAGAAGAGGAGGGAGGTCATGTAGGTATGTGAAGGAGAAACCCTATGGAAGGAAGGTTATCTACGGCAACATCCTCACTACTTTCCCTCTACCAATGATGTCTTCTTCACCTTTCTCTACCTGCTTGGTGAATAAGTTCTCTGTGCCTGCTCTACTCAATGGATGACTGCTCTCCACCTCGTCCTAGCCTCAACTAATTGACTTTCTCAATCCAAATGGATATCTCCCATCATCATTCGATCGACAAAACACGCCTACACACAAACCTCGTCTTAAACTTCGTCGTCCGTGCCCTACAACTACATATTCTCAACCGCAGTGTCTGCATCGGCTACTTGAAGTTGTGCAATTTACAAATACTATACAGACCCTCCGCAAGCAACTTCACGTCGAAGCGAATGCCCAATTCCAAGACCCTGGATATGCACAACCGCTTCAGAATCAGGAATCAGGAAGCCAGGATCGCAATCCCAGTTCGGACATAAAGGCTAGATGATAAATAACTCTGTCGCTCATCCATACAAACTGGGGACAAACGCTTGGAAGTTTTCTGGCAAATTTACTAAGATGCCTATTACCCAGACCCATCTGCGGTTGTACATACGTATGTATCCAGATGGAGAGAGAGGGGAGGGCTAAGACGACTCGATTTCGTGCACGGGCATGGTTATTTTTGGATTTCGTCTGCATTGGCGGAGGTTGCTGCGCCTCAATCCTTGAGAAGTTGCCGTCTGCACTTTGGGCAGGTTGATATTGCTATTGAGCACATTGATTCAGATCCCTTTCACTCGCGGTCCAAATATTGCTTCTTTTCGGACTGCGGAACTCCGTAGCTGGCCTTGTGGGGTGTCGCCGGTGAGAAAGCCTCGAGAAAGCCCACACCGTCGGTGGAGCTATCAAGCAATTCGTCAAACTCGTAGTCTTCGTTCGGGGGAAGATATAGGTGATAGACTGAGCACTTTTCGCTACAAAGATTTGGTTTCAGAGGCGATTTCCTGATATATAAGGGAGAGTTCATGGCCTGTCTGGAAGGTAATGTAATGATTTCTGCAGAGACTGAGCCTTCCGGCTCCTGATCGCTCGAGAGAGCGGAATGGCGAGGAGACCTAAGGCGAGACGCATACTACCCATGTCTTACGGT
Source organism: Aspergillus sclerotialis (assembly GCA_003589665.1). Lineage (NCBI taxonomy): Eukaryota > Fungi > Ascomycota > Eurotiomycetes > Eurotiales > Aspergillaceae > Aspergillus > Aspergillus sclerotialis. Next base: position 10,656 of record MVGC01000216.1, on the reverse strand, counting down.
GCTGATTGCATTACTGCTGGATGAGAATACCGGGTCTCAAAAGGTTCATACTATAACAAGCTAACTATGAGCTAGATGCGGTGGTAATGTTAGTGATTCCCGGTTGTCGGTGGTAGACTTGAGCAGGTTCCCTGCCCAGGTGTTTATATATGTTCTCGTACAAAATCCGTCTCATTCTACATAATGTACATGAGTAATATTAATGCATACATACCAACCGTACTCCCAAAACTCTTGAAATATAAACAAAGAAGACTGAATCAAAAGACTAAATTGACGTCCAAAAAATTACATACAAATGTACATGGGTATATATATTCCTAAGGTCCAAACAGAGACTAGGAAAGAATAAAGTACCCAAAAGAGCAAAGAAAATCAATGCACCAATAAATGCTGCAGGGAAAGCAAACTTATTGTGGAAAAAGTATAGGACAGCCCAACGCCAGCGCAAACAAACACAATAATGAATTCTGAAGACCGTGCCAATGAGTCTGTCTATAGCGCCACCCAAATAGAAGACTCAGGTAACACAGCACAGCACAGCACAGCACAGCACACTGCAGTAATGGCCCGCACTTAGCTAAGTAGGTAAATTCAGCTGCTAGCTGAAATCATCATTCATGTCCATCGTTATCGTCAATTGCTGAAGAGAAAGAAACGAACAAACCAGTAAAGAAGAAGTTTAGGTAGGCTGAGAGTCCCATACATCCCAGGAACTTCGAGGATGAAGATCGAATAGTTCGAAGGATAAATGAAGCAACCAAGAAGACCGAAGCTAGCCAAACCTTGCCAGAATTAAGACAAATGTACACGAAAACGGGGTTGCAGAAAATGTTTCAACGCCAGGTAGCATTCGTGTCGCACTATGCACAACGGTGCGATGCCGTATTACCTATAAACAGTTCTCCTGATATGGCCGCTGCGAGAAGAGGCTCAACTGGTCTCGGCTGATTCGGGCTGAGTTTGCTTGTCCTCCTGAGGCGAGAGGGCAATGGCTTGATTATCAGAATTAGACGAAGAGAAACTGCCTGGAGTTCCAACCTCGTTGCTGATACTTCCCCTGTTTTTCTCCCGAATGGCCAGCCTGGACTTCGTATACGATGGCACCGGGGCCAGGTATTTATCCAGCATGTCACTCAGGACGTTTGACCGAACGGGTTTGGGAAGGTAGTTGTTCATTCCCGCTTGAAGGCATTTCTCGCGGTCCCCGTCGATGGCGCTTGCCGTCATGGCAATGACTAGCACCTCGTTAACGTTGGGATCAGGGTCATTGCGGAGCTCGCGAGTCGCGTTGTATCCATCGAGCGTTGGCATCTGCACATCCATAAGGACAACGTGGAAAGGAATACCCTCCTTGGAACGGGCGCGTAGAGCCTCGACGGCTTGGCGTCCATCGCTATACGCTTCGCATTGCAAATTGAGCCCTGTGACAAACTTGACAGCGATCTTCTGGTTGATTGGGTTATCTTCAGCGATGCACACTCGAATCTGGTCACGAGGAACCATGGAAAGATCGCGAGCAATGGGTTTCGGAGGAGCCTTGCTCTCATCATGGCTGAGACTCTGGGACCAAGTAGTTTTCACAAAACTGTCCTTGGGAGCTTTGTTAAAGGCTAGATGGAAAGTCACAGTGGTACCAGAGCCCGATGTCGAGTCAAGCCATATAACACCACCTAGGACATCCTCGATAATAGCTTTACAGATGCTCAACCCAAGTCCGCTACCGCCATAAGATCTCGCGGTGGAACTGTCAGCCTGCGAAAACGGTCTAAAGAGCCGGGACTTTTGTTCCTCGGGAATTCCAATTCCAGTATCAGACACAGAGCATTCAAGACGAAGGCGCCCTTTACCTTCGCGAGCAACCCTCGCCTTTACAGTGACCGATCCTTTCGGTGTGAACTTATAACTGTTGCTGAGGAGATTCATGAAGATTTGGTGCAACCGAACGGGATCGCCGAGAACCACCAGATTGGGGGGGACTTGATCGAGATCTTCAATAGTCTCAAGGTCTCTATCACGGTGAGTATAGCGGAGGGCACGAACAACCTCGGATATTGTTTCCCGGAGATTAAGCGGCACCGTGGTGATCTTCATCTTTCCGGCCTCCAGCTTGGAGAAGTCAAGTATATCATTGATGAGGGTAAGCAATGTATCGGCACAAACACGTATTGACTCGACGTATTCATCCTGCTCTTTATCCAGCCGAGTGTTCTTCAGGAGTTCTGAAAGACCAATAACTCCATTCATTGGCGTGCGTAGGTCATGAGAGATATTGGCCAAGAAAATGGACTTGGCTTTAGCCGCATCTTCTTTGAGTTTGACATTATGATTAGCTTCCGCTTCCGCTACCTTCGCTTTTTGTTCTGCCTCACGAGCCTGCGCGAGGGCACGTTTCTGCGACTCCACCATGGATGCATTTGTAGCGCTAAGAAAGGTCAGTCATCGATAAACAAAGACATCTACAGGAACGACAGTGACACTTACCTAACTTTGCGGATTTCGCGGAAAAGCAATGCGTTAGACAACGAGATACCAATCTGGTTGCAGAGCAGGTGCAGAACCACGGCATTTCGTTGGGTGAAGGAGTTAGGTTTGCCTTCGATGTGGATAACACCGAGCAGATGATCAGCTTGCATGATGGGCAATGCAATCACGGATCTACCCAGTGGGAATCTCGACTGGTAAGCTTCGCTGACGTTGGAGAAGCGCTCATCTTCCAGAACATTATGAACTAGAACTTCCTCCTTGGTCCGTATGACATAGTGTGAGATTTGTTGTGCCATTTTGTCTTCCATTGCAGAAAATGCGAGGCCATCCACGTATGACTTCTGTCCGTTTTCAAGGTCCCCAGCTGCAGCAACGGCAAAACCATTATCGTCAAAATCAGTGGCAATGACTGCAAAGTCCGAGCCGTTACAAGACTCCAGAACAATCTCGACCATTTGGGTGAGTAATTTATCGATCTGAAGTTCAGAGGACATCACTTGGCTCGACTCGAGGATGCTGGACAAGTCGATTATATCAAGGCCGACACTCGAAATATCAAGTGAGCGCTCGCCTGTGGCGACACCATTCTGCTCAATCCAGCGCTGCTTCCTATCATTTTCCTCCATGTTTTGGGTCATTGCCATAGTTTCTTGTTCGGCACTGTGATCAATATTAAGAAGGGAATCGATGGTTTGACAACCAGCATCTGCGTTTCTTGACGAAATGGCCGTTTTGAGTAACCATTCATGCTTTTCGGCGACGTGAGTCGCTTTGCCCATTGCGCCTATTTCAGTCCAGGCAGATATAGCATCATGCATCACTGCGCGGGCTGCGCGCTTAGCACCCCGGCGGATTAAGAATTCGCCTGTACTGGGCGTCAGCAGCCAATCGAAACCCAGGCGAAAAAGGAATTAGTCACTTACCATGCAGCTCAAGAGCAAGGGCCTCCTCAAACGGCCATCCATGGATCTGGCAGTGATCAATTGCCGCCTGGTATTTCTTCATTAGCCTTCACACTTGACTGGTGCTCCTTGATGCAGCATAGCTTACCTCAAATGCTTGGATCGCCGATGTGTGGTCATTTCGAACTTCAGACACCAACGCCTCTAGAATCAATGACCACATTCCATAGTTCGCATCACATGCGCTTCTTGCAAAATCAACCTCTGCCTTGTACTTCAGGACCGTCTTCAAATTTCCTTGAAGATAGCCGCCAGCAGGGTATTCATTGTTAAGAGTCAAAAGTGACAAGGCTAAGTAAAAGTAAACAACGTAAGAAACACGAGCAGACCATAGCCGGGGCATGGTTTCCATCATCTGAATCCCCAATTCGATTGCTTTTGCATGATGCCCGTAGACAAAGAGGGGGATCATGGCAAGTCCCCAGTAAATATCACGCGGGCGGTCCGCGTTGCTGGCATTATTATCTAAGAACGCAATGAATTCGTTCGTCTTATGATATTCATCTGCCATGATGCTTTCTGGGGTTTTATATGCAGTTTTTCCTTGCAGTGCTCGTGCGACTTGTCTGTGAAAAGTTGTTAGCGGAGTCGATCGTCCAGTATAACAAAATAACAAAATCCAAAAAGCACTTACCGAACTGCGAGAAGGCTGGCACCTCCACGAGTGTCGTTCGTCCAATCTGGAATATCCATCGCACTTTCATTGCAAAATGCCTCCAACTGAACCATGTCATGACCCAATGAGAGCCGCGTCATCGCCATTGATGAAAGGCTGACCAATGTTATATACGGATCGCCCATCGAAAAAGATGCCTCTAGAGATAACTCCAGAGCGGGAAGTGTTGACGCCATGGGAACACGTAAATGGCTGACATAGAGATTATGCACAATAGCACCTCTGCTTTGAGTCCATGGCTCAGGGCAGCGCTCGAGGAGCAACAGTGCCAAGTCGTTGAGCCGCACTGCAAGCTCGAGATCTCTAAACCGACTGAATGAGATCATGGCAAGGTGGGAACAGCCTATAGATATCTGTACAAAGCCACCCTTGAAGAGATGAAGATTCATCATTTCAATCGCCATTCGGTAGAAAGTCAGCGCGTCGTCCCAATAAGTAACCGCCATGGCCTCAGCCATGACTGATCCAATGGTGATCATATTGATATCCTTGCTGACAGGCTTACGCACAATGGCCATCAAGTCTGCCTTCTCTAGGTATTCTTTAAGGTTGCTGTAAGCGGCATCACACTCCTCGTAGGTTGTGGGCTCGCGAAGGTGGACACCAAGCTCTTCTAAGCAGGTGAGAAGGGAATTCATCGAGCGGAGATGGTTGCCTAATTGAGCATATATCTTCGCTTTCACAATCCACGCCCTTGACTTGCACACAGCACTTTTGCCATAATCGAATACCTTGTCAAGTAAGCTAAGGGCCTCCTGATTTTGGCCTTGGGACCATGACATCTCGGCAGTTGCGATATGCAAACGGAGTGTCTCATCATAATAAACATCCATGAGATTGTCATCCCAAGGGCTATCCTGCAGGAGGTCAAGGCAATGACGGAAATACCAAAGTGCAGTCGGCCGAGCGCCAGATTGAGAAGCGGTCTGCGCAGCATCCCATAGAATCTTCCTATAGTCAAGCCGTTGGGCCACGCGAGTCTTTATGATCCGAGACGCAAGAGCCACATGACGGGCCATGGCATACCGGCTACGCCCATCATGATAATACTTCATCATCGCCTGTGAAATTATAAAATGCATCTTTTCAATGTGGCGACCCTCACTCAATGATGCAGCGGCCTGTGCAAGTCGATCATTCGCAAACCTAAACTCATCATCGGTCTCCCCTGGAATGACAAGGTTGGCCTGGACCAAATATTGCAGCCCGACAACAATGTCGGCTTCCGACTGTCTGATAAGATCTGCATTCTGCGGGCATGTGATGTCTTCCACCTCATCATCGTCACTGGAGTATAGGAACTCACTCGTAAGAAGTCTTTGAACCAGAGAGAATGAGAAAGGGCTCCCCAGTAACGAACCCCAGACCAGAATAGATCGCGCGGATGATGGAATTTCCTGGAGACGTCTTGTGAGGAAACCAAGTCCCAGTCCCTCGCCGTACCTTGGCGCTACAAATTCTGTAAATATCCGATCCAAGTCAAACTCCCAGACCGAGTTTTTCCAGGAATACCAGATGCAATTCTTGCTGTAGCAGGTCTCGAGCATCATTCGCAAGTAAAAAGGGTTTCCAACGCTCTTTTCCTGGATAACAGCTGCGAGCGGAGTTAGCATCGGATTTGGATCCTGGTGCATTGTAGCCGCAACAAATTGCATAATCTCATCCTCCCCAAGCGGGTTGAGGACGATCTTCGTCACTCCGGGGTTGTCAGCTTCGAAAAGCGACTTTATACCGTCGAAATCCAATTCAGATTTGCGGCTCGTAATAATGAGAACGCATGGAATTTGAGCGTGAACAATATTGAGGATTAATTCAAGCGTTTCGTCATCGGCGTAGTGAAGATCATCCAGGCACACACAAATCAATTTGGATTGAGAAAGGGTCTTCATAATTTCGAGGAACGTTTCCATCAACCGCATGTTCTGTGAGGCAGCATTGGAGAGGAAAAAGTCCACAGAAGTCTGGCCTTGGTTCAAGCTGGGAAGGCCAATACGCTTTGACACGTCTCCTTTGGTTGAAATATCCTTGAGAATATGATGCGCAGCAGACAAATTCGGTGACGCTTGCTTGTCCTTGCCTCCCGCTGCCATTAGCTGCTCGGGTAACTCCAGAACTCGGTGCAGGGTCGGCCACATCGGACCAAGAGCTGCACGGACACTATTGTGATATTCTGTAGTAACGTCACGCTCGGAAAATATTTGACGTAGCAGGCTTGCTAGTATCTTGGCAAATGGCTCAAAAGGGACTCTCCGAGCCCGATCCAAGCGAGCTATGCCGATGTAACCAAGTTTACGTATTGCTGGCTGTACCCGATTCAATAGATCGGTTTTCCCTATTCCAGCAGCGCCACTGATAGTAACAACCTCACAGCGTCCATTGCGATGGAACTTTGCCCCCTTATGTTTGCTAAGGGAGCTAACGGAATCAATATGCGCCTGTGGGTTGGCACCAATGGAAAGAGGGCTCTCTCTGTCTTGGTTTTCCACAGATGGGCGAGAATCAGCCGAGTTCTTGGTTTTGCTGGAAGAATACCCTGGTTTTGCAGTTGATATAGACGATTCTGCGCTGTGGAAGGATTCATGAGTCGAAACACGTCCAAGATGGTAAGAGACACCGTTAGCCACCGGTTTCGGAGCATGATTAAATGACCCTGAGTCGCTTGAACCAGAAGCAATTTCAAAATTATCAACGCGACCATCAGATATAGAAGAAGTCGAACCAATGCCAGTAGAGGTTGGTGGAACAATCTTTGCAGCGGTTTGCTGACGTTTGTAAAGTTTTTCAACCACACTTATGATCTTATCGTATTCTTGCTTCCTTCCGAACATACGGGAAGGAAGGGTAAAGAACGAGGATACATCACGTTGAGCTATTTGGAAATCCTTCAATGCTTCGCTATCGCCATCGCCAAGCAACTGGGAAATCTGGGTCAGGTCTCGCTTCACGGACGAAATTGTGTGGTAGCGTTCATTGACGGTCTTCTGTGTCATTTTTTGGATTACGGCCGAAACAGCATCTGGGATATCCATCCGCTTCGTTGAAACTGGAGGTAGATTCTTGCCTAGAACATTCTGCACAACCTCAACTGGGTCAGTACCTGTGAACGCAGGCTTTCCGACCAGCATAGTCCAGAACAGCACACCCAATGTATAAATGTCTGTCCGGCTATCGGGCTCCGTTGGCATCCTTCCTGTCTGCTCCGGGGCAATGAACTGCAACTTGTTCTTCACACCAAGCTCTCGCGAGAGAGTCGACCATCCCTCGCTCAGCACATTATCGAAAGATCGAGCCCCATTTCCCGTGTTGGTGAGTTTCACTGCGCCGGTTTCTCGGTTAAAATGAAAGGCATCTCCTCGAATCTCGCCATGGACCGTTTTGAGACCATAGTGTAGAAGCTCTAAGCAATCACAAGCGCCAATTGCAAAATCGAGAAATACCGGAAGAGAAACCTGCTCCCCTGGGGTCGGTTCATTACTGTCACTTCTACCACCAACAGCGAACCATGCGGGGCCGAAGGTGACAAATTCTTGTAATATGTTACGGCCGGGGGATTCGAAGATGGCAACCAGGAGAGTACCGGTATCTTCAGGGTCAGAAGGAAGTCGGATAAGGTCAATCGGTCGTATTGTATGGGCGCATTCCGGATCCGACGTTTGCACAATCGACCTTATCATATGAAATTCGCGTTCAAGTCTGACGACGTGAGACGAAACCCGAGCAATAACAGGTATGCAGGTAGGTTCATTATCGGCATTCGCGAGTGAGATTTCACTGCTGGATTCGCTCAGACTACTTCTCCAGTGATGGCGGATAGGAGGGCGAGTATCGGTGCGGGGAGAATTGCGCGTTAGGCTTGATGGACCGGACGAGGTAGCGGCGGGGGTTGAGATATCGGATTCCCCCGAATGGCGCACACCAAAGACATGCCAGTGGTTGTAGGTAGAATGGAAGGGTTCGGCGGACTGATCCCAAGTATAGCCAGGCAGCTGGGCTAGTCGTTCGAAGAGCCGTGCCGGTGGGAGCGGTAAGTCATCAAGGATGTACGTATCCTCCATCTCAACAACTATCACAAGAGTCCTCGGTGAATGGTCCCCTCAGTGCAAGTCCATAAGCAAACCATCCAATAAGGGAGTCGCGACTGGAATTAAACGGGGGCCCGAGACAATCGGGGAGGTGTCATAGGGACGAAAAAATGGACTGAGTTAGTTGCCAAGGAGAAGGAGGGGAATAAGGAATCCGAAACAGCTAAGAGGGCGCAACTAGCGGGGATAATGGCACACACAGTTTGATCTAGTATATAAGGTAAATGCCATGTAAAAGAGATAACGAGGGTCAGAGAGTCGACACCACCATACCTAACAGACCAAGGATCATGAAAGTGATTGCAAGAGGGGGACGTTGAAGCAACTGGAAAGACTTTATTGGTGCCTGAGGCAGGAATGGGTGAGTAAGCAGAATCTTAGTCAGAGATCCTTCCGTTTTCGGAAGAATACTGCACAACCTAGACAGATACAGACAAGAGGTTTCTTTGCTTTAATTTTTATGTTCATGTCTGATAATAATCCCAATCTACGGTGTCTCTTACCAGAGAAAGGTGGTTGATACGTGTATATTCGCGATCGGGAGGTTGAGCAGTCGGTTTAGTCATTTCACAATGACAGCCGCTGATATATATCTTTGTGAAAAAGGCCTTTGAATGGCTACGCCGATCCATCTCACGATGTCTGAATTAAATATTGTTTCTGAAGGGGCAAATCTATCTAGGATAAGTAAACAACTTCGCCTAAGAAGCCGAGGACGGCGGCGGCGATGGCAGCGATAACGGCAGTGAACGGCTTGAATTAAGCCAAACCCAAGACTATTTGGAACTAAGAGACAACGAGGAGGCTAAGATATTAGGCACAGAGGCCAATCATAAACCAGGCGAATGGATTTTGGCTGATCCTTCAGTCGGGTGACGTATTCGAGAGATTTTCCAGAAAAATCCCCTGATTCAAACTAAAGCCACCGTGGAGCAGAGCAACGGTACCTATCCATCAATAATACTTGCGGATGAATTTATAAGATACCAATAGTCCCGTCCTGTGAGGTCATTAGATCGAGTATCTTCCTGTACCCGAACCATTCAATAGTTGCAGGTTGGGGTAGGGATAGCCCCGGGACGAACTTCTCTTATTGGGCTGACAGTAACACCCGAATCCTCGGGAGGAATGATTAGGCGGCCGAATGGAGGTGACAGTTAGAGAAAACTAGCGGTGTCAAACTAATCAATCTTAAACGAGACCCCTTACCAACACACCGGTGTATATACACACCCACACCCACACAAAGAATAAGTATCCAGGGGAAGATTCAAGAGCAGACCAAAAAATAAGCGGGATCGGGAGTTTTTAGTCCCACCCACTAGTAGGAGATATTGGATCAAATGGAGCAGTGTCCGCATCGGAAAGAGGATGATTATGATTTCATCTTCAGCCTTTTAGGAACCGTTGGCTTGTTATGGGGTTTAACTAACAGAATAAGGGCTACTAGTATAGGATTGGCAATCCAACGCTGTTCCCTACAAGTAAGTATCTCTATCTGACTGGAGACAAGATCAATCCTGTAATTTTAGACCCTACCCCATAATAAGCTTGAGTGGATAGTTTAAGAGTTACAGATGCTGACATTAGCAACATGACTCAGATTAGAGACAGACAAAGGCGATTCAAGGGGTAGGTGAGCGGGAGAGTACCAAGTTTCCGAGTTGTGGAGTAGATGGCAAAGTGAGAGAGAAGAAAAGAAGACGGAGTAGAAAGAAAGAAAATAAAAGGTGAAGCGAGAGAGAGAGAGAGAGAGACAGAGAAAGCCAAAAAGGAATTAAATTGATAAGTGGACTAAGAATTATTGTGATTATCATCCGGGTTAATCCTAACGGTATTACTCCCTCATACCGATCTATTCTTATAGGTTCTCAATATATATGTATTTATTTTTTAATTTACGATAGACTTAATAGATCAATTGCTCCGATCAGCTCATCTAAAATCCTTCCATGGAAATTCCATAGTGGAGGAAATTAAGCGGGTATGAAAGAACAAGCGTAGGGAGGAAGTGGAAGAGAAAAGAGAGAGGCAGGGGGAAGAAGGGCTACGTCATAGGGGAAGATGGAAGATGGAGTCAACGGAGGATTTTCCACAGTCGATCATAGCAGAAAAGAAGAAAAGAAAAAAAAAGGCTAGGTAGAGAGGAGAGAGAGAGACAGAAAGAAAGCGAGAGAGAAGAAGAGATCAGAGTAAAAGTCAGTCAGTCAGTCAGTGTACCAGATAGAGGTTGCTCCTCTCTCTCTTCTTCCTCCCTCTTTCTCCTCCTCTTTTTGCACAATCTCTCCTCTTCCTCTCTCTCCTCTCCCCCCCAATATTTCCCGTACTTGTTACTGAACGTGTGTACACCGCTTTAGTCACACCTTACCCTCTCTCTCACTTCTCTCTCTCTCTCTCTCTTCCTTCTTCCACTTTTTTCCCTTTTGCTCTTCCCTTGACTTCTTTTCTT